>PVKB01002569.1:0-268462 GCA_004027205.1 Ctenodactylus gundi
CCCGCCCAACTCAGCAGGCATATGCACAGCTCAGGAGAGTAAGTGCAGCTGTTTAAATGCCCTTAACACCTGTCCATTGTGAAGAGAGTACTGGGCGGGAAGGCTGCTGGCCCTACTGGGAGTGCCTACAGCAACGGTCATTGTCCCCTCAGCCCACTGGAAGGCAGAGACAATGACAGGGTCAAGGAAGCTTCAGAAGGAGATCATCCTAATTGTCCCTCTGAAAGAGCCAGGGCCTGGGAACACAGACTGTGGTCAGCCTTACAATGGCTGCTGCCCTGGTATAAGGACTGAACAGCTCCCCAGTGCACGTCAAAACATGATGCTGAGAAAGAAGCCAATGGCAAGCCAGGTGAGACAGAGGCAGAAAGAGCAAGTGTGAGCATGATTCAGGCAGCTTAGTGCCTTAGCAGGACCCCAGCCTCAAAAAAAAAATTATCTTAAGGAGCAGGAGCTTAGTATGAAGGTCCTGGGTTCAGTTTCTTTCTTTCTTTCTTTCTTTCTTTCTTTCTTTCTTTCTTTCTTTCTTTCTTTTGCATAAGGCTGTTTTCTTGTTGTGTGATATTCTGAAAAAGGCGAAACTACAACAATAGAGAAGGACCAGTGTGACCGGGAAGGGCCTTACGTGCGGTGGCCAGGCCTCTGGGGGAACTTTGCCGGACAGTGGAAATGTTCTATCTTGTGTCGGATGGTGAGTTAAACTTCAGCACAGCTGATTGAAAATCACCGGGGGGTAAAAGAAGGGTGGCTGCCACTAACTGTGCTGTGGCAGAGATCCTAGTCCTGCGTGCTGGTCACGCAGGGAGGCCCAGAACCTGCCGGCACACACTCTTCTGCCAGGTCATGGCTCCTGCAGGTGATAAGAGTGGTAGGTGGCCCGGCAGACAGCCGGCTGGCCAGGTACTCAAGGACTGGCTGCATCCTCGGCCTCACCCTCAGCAGCAGGGACGGGGCCCTTCCCTGAAGAGGCTCACCTGCAGGTGGGGATGGCAGAGCCATCTGTGGACAATTCTGACAGGTGAGACAGAGGCAATCTCAAGCTGCACAGCCCTGAGGAGGGCTTAGCTGTGGCTGCAGGTCAGAGAGACTTCCTACAAGAGGTGACCTTGGGCTATGCTCAGTCGGGGTGAGGCGGCACTGGCCAGAGAGAGGCTAGGGATTGCCACAATCCGGGGCAGACATGCCGCTTGGGAACTGGGAGAGGGCACAAACAGTTTGTGCTTCCTGGAGAGCAGTGCATGTGACAGCTTTTAAGGACTCTCTTTGCTCTTGAAGGTTCATGAACCTCTTTGACTCCACTTTCTCCTGAGACAGTGGGAGGGCTCCTTGGAGAACAGTGTTATTTGATTTCACTTTAGAAAAATCCCCATGGTAGCCAGGAGGTTTCAGGGGCTCAAATACTGGTATTTTATTTGGTTTTTAAAAAAATCTTAGGTACAGAGTAACCACCGTTTTTTTTTGCCCTTCACAGCAAACCGTGACTCTCTCCCATCATGTCCAAAAAAGAGTATGAGCAACTGACGGATTTTAATGCCCAGTGTGGAAAGGAACTGATCTCAGAATATAGCACCATCTTTAACACAGAACATATGAAAACTCACCATGTGCCCAGTGGTCCCTAACCTTTTGAAGCCAGGGGCCAGTCTAACTGAAGATCGTTCTCCCAAGGACTGGACAGGGCACTTGTTAGGCAGTAGGTTGGTGGAGGATAGCTTTGAAAAGACAGCAAAAACAAGAGGGGTGAAGGGAGTAAAGCTCTGCCTCCTGTCAGTCAACAGCAGCACTGGAATCTCATAGGAGCCCGAGGATGGGAGGCGGAGCTTCACTCACTGCTCAAATCCAGCTCGCGGCTCATCCGTCCCTGCAGTGAAGTCCTTCCAAAGCCACAGATGGCCTGGGACTTGGGTATTCCTGGTGTAGCCTCACAGGTCTGAAAAGATTCTTCCAGGCCCAGCTCTGGCCCTCAGAAACACTGGGCTAGCTCTTACCCTTGTAGATATATCAGAAACATGAAAAACACCCTCACCTCTGTGTCTCTGTAGTAAAAGGCAAGCTGGGAGAGGTCAGGACAGCCCTAGAAGGTTCCAGCATCTACTGACTGCCCACGGAGCTGCCAACCATGTGTGCTCATGAATGCTTGAAATGTAGCTCCTCTGGATTGAAGTGTGCCATATATGCATAGTCAGGATCTCAAAGGCTGGATATAAAATTAATGCAAATTATTATAATAATAGTTTTGATATTGATTATGTGTTGGAATGGTAATATTTTGGAAATTTTGGGTTAAATAAAATATTATTAAGTTATTATAATTTCACCCATTTCTTTTTACTGTTTAAAAAGTGAAATTGAGTATGGTGGTGTGTACCTGTAGACTCAGCTACTCACAGGGCGGAAACAAGAGGGTTGCTTGAGTCTACAAGTTCAAGACCAGCCTGGCTTAAATAGGAAAATCCCCATCTCAAAATTAAACTAAATAAAAATTAAAAATATGGTTACTAGAAGATGTAAAATTATTTACATGCTTCACATTTGGATCTCTTTGTTAAATTTCTGGCATTCTTAGAGCTGCAGTGCAGGCAGAGATAGAGCAGGGGACAGGCAGAAGTTCTGGCAGGGTGGCCAGGAGTGTAGGGGGTGCCCATGGGGAACGGAAGGGGCGAGTATCTGCACCTGACTCCTTTGGTTACGGACAATGGTAGGTCTTTAGCTCAGGAGCCAGTTGCAGAAAGCTGGGATTGGGAGTGGGATTTTGAGCGGTAACAAGAGGCGATCAGGCCTGGGCAGTATAGAATCCAGGGAGCTGTGGTCACAGTGGGAGGGATGAGGCAGTGGGTGGGGACAGGGAGGGGTAAATGACCAGCTGGGACTCACAGATGAACAAGATTTTGGCCACTCTGGGCTTCTCAGTGTGCTCCTGAGCCCAGAGTCTGTCAGAAAGATTCAAGGCACCTGATGGGGGGGGGAGGGCTCACTGCCCCCTGGGTCTCACTTTCCACACTGCTACTGGACACACACACACACACACACACACACACACACACACACACACAGAGCTCCTTTCTGCAGCTTCCAGGCTGAGCTAGGAGGAGAACATGGAACAGTTCTCATCCCTTCTCTGGGACCATGGCACACACTCTCTCTGAAGGTAGACCATATGCCCACGTGCTTGTGTACCTGAGTCACAGCACAAAAACATGTAAGTTGTGTGCACCTGCTACCACGCACCTGAATGAGCGTGCTACCAGATATGCGCATCTATGAGCTGACTCAGACGACCTGTGAAACCAGCAGGTATTTTAAGCCCATCTCATGTGCAGGCAGTCTTTTGGAGAAGTGAAGAGACGTGCCCAAACAGGCCGTTCTGTGGTGGGCAAGACTTGAGCCTGGCACGTTTCTCCTACTCTGCTGAAGAAGGGGAAGAAAAATGTCTTCTACACTTCTGTGGACCGAAGTGGATGTGCCTGAGGCTGCGGCGCCTGACCTCTCCCCTGGATTACCACCTGCCCATCACCAGCAGAGGAAAGCGGAAGTTTGTTTCAGAGCAAGGCAGGCTTGTCACCCCCTGAGCCTAGATCCAGAGCACCCACCTCAGCTCTGGGAACCTATTGAAGGCTGTGGCCAGTAGGGGGCGCTCCAGGACAGACGACTTCTTCGAATTTGGCCACAGGCAAAATCGTGCCCTTTGCCCACTCGGTGTCTCTGCTCTTCGTCCCTAAGTCCAGATCTCCATATAGCTTTATTAAGTACTTGTTTGGACAAGTGTTTCTGCACCCAGCACCCGTGAACGCACCCAGCACCCGTGAACACGCCCAGGACTTTGAAGAGGTCCTTGAAGAATCCTCAGCAGGCGAATCTTATCGAAGACAAATTGGCCAACGTTGGGGTTGGGGCTAGGGAATGATTTCTGAAAAGGATTCCCAGCGTCTCCCTGAGAATTCACCAGGGTGGTGACCACTCAATCCAATCCCCATTAGGCCCCACCCCCCTCAGAGGATCTGTGTGACAGGAGGGGTGTCAGACCCCCGGGATGGCCCCATGGTACCCACAGGGCGCCTGTCCCCGGAGCCACGTTGGCTGTGGGCCAAGGCTGTGCGTTTGGTCCTCTTGCTCTCACCACAAGGTTATCTCAGACCTCCTTGGGATGGGTGGTGGGTGCTGCGGACCCAGAGGAAGCCATTCTCTGGTTAGTTCTCTCTGCAAGCAGCCAGCCTTGGTCAGGGCAGCGCACCATGCAGAGATGTCACACGAACACAGTTCAGGGCTGGGATTAGACATTATGTACAATGTTAGTCCCACTCCTACTGAGATGCGTGTGATGGCAGTTGTGCAGCGTGGTAATTGGGCAGAAAGAGAAAATGCGTGTGGCAAATGGCTGTAGTTACTGGTGCTTCTGCTCAGCCAACCTTCCAGAGCTTCCTGGTCTCTGCCAGGGCTCCCCTGTCCCAGGCAGCCTCGGAGTGCGTCTTGTGGCACCAATTCTGTGGCCATCCCACCCTCCCTGATAGACGCACAGGATTCCTGAAGGAAGCTTCCGTTCCCTGCTTGCAAGGCACATGGTTTAGGGAATGCCCTATTTCAAGGCTGAGCACATGAACAGACATGCCCGGCTGGAACCCTGTAAACACCTGCTCCTCCCTGGTGACTAGTGCAGGGTGAGTGTGCCACACTGTCCCAGCCCTTGAAGCTCAATGTTTGAATTTTGGTTAGATGACTCTGTCTGCCAGCTGCAATGTGGGGAAGTCGAAACTGACCTATGGAGACAGTGTGCCTGGGAGTTATGTTAAGGGGAGGTGGGGGTGGGAAAGGTGGAGACACCACATTCTGCCAACATTACTTGGTCTTCCGAATCCAGCCATGCCTGAATTGATGCTCTGAACCTTTGAATCCCGCCCCCCCCCCCAAAAAAAACAACACTTTTCCTTTAGCCAATTTGAGTTAGGTTACGTAACCTGACATATAAATGCACCTAAGGGTCTCCTGCCTGCTGCACATTAAGGCTGAAGGGAGACAGGTAGGGAGGGAGAGTGAACCCATCAGATGTGAGCACCTTACCTTGGAGGGCATGAGTGATAGAGAAGCGGACATATCTGAGGAGAATTTAACAGGTGTCACAGGTGGGAATCCCTGAGTGACTGGACTTGTTGGGAGAGTGAGAGAGGGGTAGGACATGCCAGGGTCTGGGACTGTTCCCACAGGCAGGGTGGTTGTGTGAGAGGCACCAGCCTGTACTTTGCAGTGTGGGGTTTGGAGCCCTTGTCCAGTAGGCTGCTGAGAGGCTGAAGGTCAGAGGGCAGGGACACCCTGGAGCCTTGAGGATGGAGATACTGCGCGGTAGGGAGGAGGGGGACTGGGGCCGGAGCCAGGCACTGAGAGCATCCATGTTAAGTGAGGACAGAAGCCCGGAAACAGGAGGGAAGGATTTGGAGGTGACACTTGCCCAGGGCCCTGCGAGAGTCATTACCAGTCTCCTCTTTAACCCAGCTGCCACCAGCCTGTAAGCTCCACAGAGGCGGGACCATGCTGGCTTATTGCCCGGTGTGCCCAGTGCCAGCGGGCAGCTGGTAAGGGGAGGCTGGAGACTGTCAGCTGGATGCATGGGTGAGGGAGAGGAGGAATCAGAAGGGCGGGTGGATGGTGGGTATGAATTTGCTCCAACTTCTTTCAAAACAAACCTGGGATTCAGATATTAGGAGACCAGACTGCTGGCTGCTCAGGAAGGGCCCTTTGGTCTGGCACCTCGGCTAAGGCCTGTCTCCTCTGATTTTGGGACCAGCGTCCTCTTCCCCCCCCCCCACCCCCCTCTTCCTTATGCTCCCTCAAGGCACAGCCAGGAAGGCACTGGCAGGGGAACAGACCACTCGATTCCATTTTCCTTCTTCAGAACCTGGTCCCTGCCTTATTAGCTGTGCCCTTGATGTCTGGTCCCAGCCATTCTGTCTCCTCTGCCCCTCTTCCTGCCTGTCTCCACTCTCACTGCCTGCTCAGGCCTGGGGCTCTATGGCCCTCAGACACATAGTCGGTGGCCCCTGTACAAGGGCCGCGTGTCTAGGGACACCAAACCACACATTTGTGACTCGGAAGCTGGTGCCTCTCCGTGCGCCTGCCCCCGGAACTCTCTGCCTGGCCCCTGGATGGTCCCTCTTTCTTTCCCTTTGTCCCCTACCCTCTCAAATTCAATCTCTCCCTTTAGTGCTGCCTGCTAGGTTCGTCCCCAGCCCGCCTGCTTCACTCCTCAGTCCCTGCGCCGATCCAGGTCCCTGTCCTGATGGTTCCTGCTATTCTGTACCATCCTCTTCAGGCCCTTGCCACAGTCTGAGTGCTGGTGTCACCCCCAAATGCACGTGCCGGAACCTAGTTCCCCATGAATGAAGGAGTGGTACTTCAGGGAGGTGATTAAGTCAGGATGAGCCCACCTTCACAAATGTGGTTAGCACCCTTCTGAAGATGGCTTCAGGGTACCCCTCACCCCTTCTACCATGTGAGGACAGAGCAGGAAAGTGTCTGTATGGGGAGGAGAGAAGATTCCTGAGACTAGATCTGCCAGGCCCTCAGTCTTGGACTTTCAGCTTCTGAATTACATGCAACACATTTGTGCTGTTGGTAAATCACCTAGCAAAAATAGTTTGGTATAGAAGCTCAGCTGGAGACCAGCCTCTTCCCCATTGACCCCTCCACGGCCTACCCTATCCTTGGACCCAGAGCCTGCTCCTGCCCCTCGCCAAAGTCACTCTGTTATGACCTCTCCTAGAGCAAGCTCAGCGCCAGACAGTCTTGCCCAAGAAGGGTTACGAATGCCTGAACATGGCAGGGGGGTAACTGGGGTGCCAGGAGGGAAGCCATAGGCGAGGAGAAGCAGGTGGCCTTCTTTGAGCCCAGGGAGCTGGAGAGCCACCCTGACTGTGCTGCACAGGGGCCGCATAATGGAACACAGGCTTGGGCCTTCTCAGTGGGTGTGGAATGGAGGTTCCTGGACACGTTCATTTGCATGTCTCGTGAGCTTCGGCGTCTTCCCCTGGGCTCCTCTGCCATTCGCAGATCTTCTTTGGTGCAGTATCTGTTCAAATCTTTCTTTCAGTTTTAAAATTTGAGTCTACCACCTTACTGAGCTGAAGGAGCTCTTCCTGTATCTTGTGATGGGTATGTGGTTTTTGTGTTTAAAGCCTTATTGAGGTATAACTTGTATACCTTAAAATTCACCCTTTTGGAGTGAATGATTCAGTGGCTTTTAGTGTATGCATAAAGTTGTCATTGGTGGTGACAGCTATGTTGGTATATGCTTTCCAAATACTTTCTCCTGTCTGTGTCTTGTTTTTCCTTGTTCTTACCAAATTCTATTGAGCTAGTTTTATGATTTTAATAAAGCTCAATTGGTTTTTTCTTTCATAATTTGTAGTTTTGTGTGGTACTTAAGACATCTTTTGTCAAACCAGAACTCATTAAGGTTTTCTTCCATATTTTCTTGTAATGGTTTTAGAGTTTTAGCTGACATTTAGGAATAGAAACCTTTTCAAAGTAACTTTTGTATATGGCATGACAGAAGCATCAAGGTTCATGGTTTAATCAATTTGGCTATATAATTGTTCCAGTACCACTGTGGGAAAGAGTATTGTTTTATGCTACCAAAAATCAATTCACCTGTTGTGTCTGGGTCTTCTTGGACTCCCTTTGTCTTTATTTTTTGGTCTTTTGTTGTATGTCTTCCAAGTTTGTTCTTTTTCAGTTATTTTTCCTGTTTCAGAGCCGTTTACATTTACATATAAATTTTGGAATCAACCTATCAATTTCCCATACAAAAAGCCTGCTGGGTTTGGTTAGGAGTATGTACATTGAGTCTGCACATCAGTTTGGAGAAAACTAACACCTTAACAACATAGTCTTCTGATCCATGAACATGGTATATTTCTCTAATTATTTAGTTCTTAATTTCTATCAGCTGTATTTTGTAATTTTCAATGTTTAGGTCTAAAATATCTTTTGAAAAATTTAAGTATTTAATATTTGTGATACTGACATATGCTGTTACTTTAAAAACATGAATTTCCAGTTGTTTCTAGCATAATCTTGTTTTTTCCCATTTTATTGATATGTATACATGCAAAATTTAAGGTTTACAATGGAGTTGAGCATATTGTGCACATACGTATCTTGTCAAGGTGACAAGGGCTTTCCCACTCTCTTTTTGTCCCTCCCCCTACCCTCCCCTTCTAGCATAATCTTGTTCTAGCACAATTCTTGTTAAACTTCCTTTGTATTACTGTGCCTTTTTTGCAGAATGTGTAGGATTTTCTACATAGATTTTTATGTTGTCTTGGAATAAAGAAGTTTCAATCCTTTCTTTCTGGTTTAAGGGCAGATTTTTCTTGCCTCTTTGCCCTGGCCAGAGACCTTCAGAATCATGTTGAATAGAAGCACCGGGAGAACCTTCTTTTCTTGTCCTTGAACTTTGAAGGAAAACATTCAATCTTTTACCATCAAGTGTGATTTTAGTTGAGGGAATTTTGATGACCTTTTTAAAAAATCAGACCAAAAATAAATCCCTCCTATCTTAGTTTGCTGGGAGCAATTTTTATCATGAATGGAGGCTAGATGTTATAAACAATTTTATTAAGATGATCATACTTTTTTTTTTCATTTGTCAATGTGATGAATCCAGTTGATTGACTTTTAGATGTTAAGCGAATTGTATATTCCTGGGATAAGCTTTACTTTTTCAAAAAGATGCAGTATTCTTTTTATAAATTTTTGGGTTATATCTATCAGATGAAATTTTGTTTAAAAGGTTGCATCTGTCTGGGCCTGGTGGTGCATGCCTGTAATCCCAGAACTCCAAGAGACTAAAGCAGGGGAAGAGTCCAGCTTGGGAGAATAAGTGACTTAGCAAGATCCTGTCTCAAAGTAAAAAATAAACACATGATCTGGAATGTAACTGACTATGAAGGTCACATGGCGATGCCTTTGCTAAGGAAATTCAGAAAGGTGTGCTGCTCAAAGAGTGGGCTCTATCCACAATACCAAAAAGAATGTTGCCTTCATGAGTGTGGGAACACAATTCCCTACATTTTGTGTGTTCCAGCCATCACGCCCCTGCTCCCCAGCCTCACTTCTCAGTAGAAGGCACAAGGGAGGCTGCTGTACATCGCCAGTGTTCTGTCTCCAGGCAGCCCCTCCTTCCTGGATATCCTAATTTTTAAATTCCAACACCTTGGCTCCCTGCACTTTCACTCTGACCCCTTTCAGCTCAGAGAGGTCAGGCTCTGTCTGAGCTTCCCTCCCTACCCTTCAGCTGAACCCTCTGTCTAGCCAGGCCACTGAACACTCATAGGCCCGCCCACTCCTTCATGTCACCTCTCCCAAGGTCACTTTGCTGTGCTCCTGGCTGCTCAGTATCTGAAATTCATTGTTTCACATATTTTATCTGGTATTTTAATTGTTTCACATGGGAGAGTCAGTCAGGTCTCTGTTCCTCTATCTTGAGTAGAAGCACAGTTTCATTTGTTAGTTCTTTCTCTCTGTCTTTCTTTCCTTCTTTTACACATTGTTACTAGACTTTATGGTTACAATGACAGCAGAAGGCCAAGAACCAACACCCCTCCCAACCCATGCTGCCCACAACTATCTGTAGGCCAAGGAGGGAGCCTATTCCTTCACCCAAATCCCAAGTTGCAGAAAAAAAAAAACTGTTCAAGATTTGTGCTGGGGAGAGGGGGTGGCTTAGTGAACTTGAATATTAGTAGTTACACTGAGTATGCTATTCACAAAAATGTAAAGCCACAACAGTGCAGCCCATGAGAAGTTTATGTGTCCTCAAGGCTCTGCCCTACACACTCCCTTCCCAGAGAAGGGTCTTTCAGAGATGGGCACCGCCATCCAGGTGAGTTGTCATTCTCGTAGGCAGCTGGGTTTTTTTCTCTTGGACTTCTCAAGCTTCTGGGTCCCCTATGCATGGATAATATAAAACACTGTAAAAGGCAGAGCCACATGAAGGATGGACACCTGAGTGCAGCACGTGGCGATGCTGACAGGTGTGCTGCTCAGAGTGGTAAGCTATAGGTGACCACGTGCCACATCTGTCACACCCCCAAATTTGGTGCCCATTATTGTTGTGGCCCAGAGTTACATCTTTTTCTATGGTCACAGATCTACCAGTGTCTGTGTGCCATTTTCAGTCTTTTCTATGTGAGAAATTTTGCTCATTTTTTCAGTAGTTGGGATCATTTTGTTGTATAATTTTCTTTCTTTCTTTTTCTTTTCTTTTCTTTCTTTTTCTTTTTTTTTTTTTTTTCATTTGAGACAGGGTCTTGCTCTGTAGCCCAGGCTGGTCCTGAACCCACTGGTGTAGCCCAAGCCGGCCTTGGACTCAGGATAATCTGCCTGCCTCAGCCGCCCGAGTGCTGGGATTACAGGCATGCGCTACCATGCCCAGCTTTATGTGGTGCTGGGGAGTTGAACTCAGGGCCTTGTGCTCACAAGGCAAGCAGTTTTACCACTGTGCCATTCCTCCAGCCCCTTGGCTGTGTAATTATATATGCCATTTTCCTCTCTCAATATTGCAACATAAATATCTTCATGTGACTAAACTTTCCACAGATGTCACTTTGAGGAATGAGACGTTTTCTGTCAAGGCTGTGACAAGATTCACTGACCCCTTCCTTGTGGCCAGACCACTCCAGCCCAGGCAGGGGAGGCGGGGCCTTCCCACATCCGGGTCTTGCCTCTCTCCTCACCCTTTGCTGCCATTCTGACACTCTTATTCAAGGGAGGCATCTTGTACCATAAACTTCAATGAGGTAGTGATTAAGGACTGAAGAAGAAGCGCTTTTCAATTTAAACCTAATTTTTTTCCCCCTGAATGGAGCAGGTGCCTGGAAGTCACAGTTATAGGAATGAAAGAATCGCATTATTCCAAAAGTTCCTGTAATTAAGTTCATCAACTTTCTGAATGAGGCTCTGTGCCTAAGATGAGAGCTACAGCCTGGCTTGGGGAGCACCCGCCCACCCCATCTGCGCACCAGGAACCAGGGTGGGCTCCAGAGAGGGCTGGAGTTCTCCTGCCCGGACCTCAGAGAGAAAATAGGAAGCTCTCTAGAGGCGTCAGCCATTGTCCTGCCGACCACCCGGCCTGAGTGGCACGGTACAGTTCTCTCTTATGGAGTTCTCTGCGTATTCTTCATTCAGTTCTACCCATAGGGATACCAAGGGTAGGGTCTAGGAGGTCATGTGTCTAAAGACAGAGATGGCAACAGAATCTGCACTGAGGTCTGTTTAATCAGAATTCTGTTACATTCTGACCTGCTGATGGTGAAACTCTTCGTTGTTTTCCAAGAACGAGTCTCAGCTGTGAATATACAACACTTAGCAAGGGCGCCCTGTCCCTCCCTGGGGCAAGTGGTGCATCAGGGTAGATAAAGATACTGCAGTCTTAATCTACAGCCGCCCCCGCCACATAAATTGGTTCCCAGGCTTCCTTTAAACCATTCTGTGGGTTAACTATGGCCTGTCCAGGTCTGGATCCTTGAGGAAGGGCAACAGAAACACACTCAGTGAACCTGAGGAAAGGGGCTTAGGGGAAGGGTCCTGGTTTGAGCCCAGGGTGGCCAGGCTAGTGAGGACCAGACAGAAAATGCCTTAGAATCAGGGTGCTATGGGTGCCCTGCCTGGCACCCAGCACACCAACAAGCAGTTCCACTGAAGACTTACCTCCACTTGCAGGATTCTGCTCCTGTCACCATCACAAATATCAGCAATAGGGCTGAGGATGTAGCTCAGTGGTTAGAGCACTTGTCTGGTGAGCACGAGGCCCTGGGTTCAATTCCCCAATACCATGTAAGAGTCACCCAGGCATAGTAGTCCACACCTGTAATCCCAGCACTCATGAGGCTGAGGCAGGAGGATTACTGTACTTTGAGGCTAGTCTAAGCTACATAGTGAGTTCAGGACCAGCCTGGGCTACAAAAGAAGACTCTGTCACATACTCAGTGCTTTCCTATATTAATTCAATTTGCAGACGAGGAAATGTGTCAGAGAACAGCAAAGCAAGTTGCCCAAGATTAAAAGCCAGTAAGGGGAAGATCCAGGATTCCCTGCGTCTGTGCACTTAGTCACTACTGCTCACTTTTTCCCCAGCGTCTCAGCTGGTCCTTTCTGCTCTGGGTCCCTCCTTCAGGAGTCCAGGTCCCATACCCTCATTTTCAGAGACAGAAGTCGTGACCATCTGATCTGCCTCCATTTGCATAGCGGGAGGTGTGGGCCTGTAGCTCAGCCATCTTGAGATCCCTCTGCAGATAAAAGATCATTCAGGTTGCAGCAAGCCTGGGAGATCCCACCAAAGGGACGCCTGACCTGGGCCATTTGCCGTGCCCAGCCCTCAAAGACTTAGGTCTGCAGCAGGGAGTCAAAGATCCACAGACTTGGGGTCCTTAGCAAATAGGGCCGTCCCTGGATTCCAGGGTAAAATGGGTAACCTGTGGTATGGGGTGTTGGTCCCTTTTGGGGACAGTGGGGTTGGGACCCTTCGGAATCCCAGAGGCCAAGTTCACACAGGCTGGGAGCCACATTTTCTACAGCAGGCTGGGCAGCTCCCACCCCCAGAGCTGTGGGGCCTCTTACCCATTTTCCCAGGAGACAGTGGTGCTGCTTCCCTGTCCCTGGAGGAGCATCTCAAGGAGAACAGAGCTACTATCTTTGTATGGCATTTTTCAACATCAGCAGTAGAGAATCAAAATCAGCCCAAAGGGCTGTTTAATTGCAATATAAAAAAACATCAAGCTTTTTCAAGGGAAAAAAAGAGCTCTCCACCCCTTCAGTTTCCAGCGCAAGACTGTATCTGCTGATTCTGTCTCATTCGAATCCAAACAAGCGCATTCATCATTCCAAAAAGTGCCATTCAAGCGGCTGCTTTCCACGGGCCATACTTTGCCTCAAATGTTCCCAAGCACAATTAAGTCTCTACCAATCCCATTCCCCGGGTTGTGAGCCCTGGGAGAGGCTCCCCAGGTTCCCTGGAAAATGCTGCCTGGTTCCTGCAGTTGCCCATGGCAGACAGGAAATCAGCAGGGGCTCTGGGCCAGTCAGAATTCCCAGCTAAGGCCAGCTCTCACTTGAGCTGGTCCCGCCCTTCTGTTCACTGGGACTCAGGTCCCTGTCTGTGAAACAAGCTCAAGCTGGGTCAGGGATGGCAAGGAGGTGGCTGTGTACCCATTCTCCTTGCCTGGGCTCATGCCACCAGCTCTAAGAACCTGAGGCTTTACTTCCTGGGCCAGATTGGGTCTCAGAGTCCTTCTGAACTCAGTGCTTGGCTAGCACTCACCATGAAGTGTGTTGTTACCCTGGACTGCAAGAGTCTCCGAGGTCCCTTCCAAGTCATACAGTTGAACTTAGAGCAGCACCAGGAGCCACTACACCCTCAACCTGTGCTGCCTGGGGTCAGGCAGTGTTCTGAGTGTGCCTTAGCCTCGTGAGCCTTGCTAGTGCCCCTATCATACAGGACACACAGGGGAAGGAACTAGGTAAATTACACAGCTGGTAAGTAGAGGACTTGGGATACAGACTTGAGCTGTCTGATTCCAGACGCTGAGGTTTGTCTTTTTGTTGTTGTTGTTGTTTTGTTTTTTGGAGAGGGCTATAGCTGGATGGCTTCATGGTCAGCCCATTTTTGAGATAGGTTCTTAGTAGGTTGCTAAGTTGCCCTGGCTGGGCTCAAACACACAATCCTGCTGCCTCAGTCTCCCACCATGCTGGGATCACAGGTCAACAACACCCGGGCCTGGCTCAGATGTTGGGCTCTTAACCCCTCCCTAGGACATGGGAAAGTCCGTCAACACAAAAACTGGCCTATGGATGGAGACAGAGCCAAACCTGGGCTATCTTTCTGTTCTTGGCACTCTGCATTCAATGTGTGTTTGTTGAATAAGTGAATGGATGAATAAAGGAAGGGAAAACTAGCAAAACATTGGAGACCACAAAATAAAAATAGTGCCAACAATGGCTGCTAAATACTGAGCATTTCCTGTGTGCATACCCGACTTGGGAGGAGGTCATAACTATATGTTGGAAATGGACTCAGTAACACCTCCTGTCCACTGCTGCCCCTACCCTGCTCCTGCCTCCTAACAAGGAAGGAAGGAAGCACTGTGATTACACAGGGGACACTTTTATTTTTCCCCCGCTGTGGCCCATGGCGGGGGTGGGGAGCTTGTTTTTCTTTTAAACATCCTCTGAGACAACGCTCTTACAAAGCAATATTTGCCCTTTCCAATTGTAAAATATTGTGGTCTCCTTCTGTCCTATCTTATCAAAAGAATATGCCTGTGGCAACTCACTAAGTCGATTTCAGGGCCCACTGTTGTGTTGTGTGACTCAAAAAACATTGTAGTGCTTGAAGGTTACACATCACAATAGCTAGTATTAATTGCACACTCATGCAACTGTGCAACTTGCACAGAGCCTAGCTGGGCACGTCGTTACTGTCCCTAATTTCCATCTAGGTGTCTGAGACCCAGAAAGATTGGGTAGCGCATCCCTGACGTATGGGTCAACTACTGCTACAATCGAGAACCGATGTCATTCATCACCACAATAAACATTTCCGTGGCTGCACACCGTAAGTGTTTCATCCTCATCCTCGGACTACTGGGCCAGCTGGGACCTGTTCTTGCCCCAAAAGCTGTTGTGGCACACAAGACACTGCCCCACCGCACAGCACACTTCCAGCCACTGCTGGTGTCTCATCTGCTAACTCCTGTTTCACCAGGACGCACAGTCGCACTTTCAATTACAGCTTCAAGCTCGCCGGAGGAGGGGACACCCAGGACTGCTCAGAGTCGCACAGGAACACTGCCTGGTTCATTGGCACCACTTCGCGGGCAGGGAGTCAAACAGAACCAGCATTTAAATCCCCATTCACGTGTGCTGTGGCAAGACTTACGACTGGTCTTTGTGTTGCCAGTGGATTCAGTTCTTTAAGGAGAAAGGAAGGAGTGGGGCGGGGGAGAAGGGGTGCAGAGCTCATACAGCGGACATGTGGAGGAGCGGCCTCACAGCGCTAAGTTGAAATTTCCGCACTTTAAAATGATAATACGGGTGAATACAATTGAGCACGCTGTTGAGTGACAAAATTAGGTTATAACACAGCATACAGAGCAATGTCTCATATTTAATGTATATGTATATTTAATCTATGTGCATGTGAATACATATTTAGGTGTATAGAGACATGTCTGGAGAAGATCTGTTTAAATTTTGTCTGCGTTTGCCTCCCTGTGGCAGGATTTGGGGCGGTTTGCTCTGGGTGCCTGTGCCACCCTTTCCGTGTCCATGTTTTTAACCAAGAGAACGCATTACGTAGCTCATCAGAGAAAGCAACAAGGACTCACATTTTGCTTAACAGAAACAAAACCGCTCCTGCCAGTGCCTGGACTCCAGGGCCGGTAAGGGAGGCAGTCACCACCTTCGGGAGCCCAGGCCTGCTTATCTCTCAGATAGCGTGCAGGCCCACGCACACTCCCTCCACATCCCGGCCTTGGTCCTGTTTCCTCCTCCTGCTCACCACCCTGAACACTCAGGACGTCTTGTCTCACATTTCACCCTCCCTTCCTTGCTCCCAAGGCCTCTGACGCTAACACCCCGTGAGGTCGAAAGGGGTTGCTCATCTATTTCCCACACACCCCCTATCTATCCATTCATGAAATGCTCACCCAAGCCCACTCTGCTCTGAGGTCAGTGTCGGCTGCCAGGAACCCAGAGCTAAGGCAGATGCCAGCCCCCAAGCTACCCCAGTCTGAAACCTGAGTGACAGGGGCAAAATGCTACAGTAGTGTACAGAAAGACTGTTCTAACGGCCAAGTCCACAAATAAGGAATATTAACTCTCACCTTACCATGCAGATGAGGCCCAACAGAAGCCACAGTCCCAGGGTGGAAAGGCCCATTCGGGACGAGATATGTAGTGTCGATGGCATCTCTCCTCCATTCTTGTGACCATGGCAGACATACTAATCAGTCACCTTTCCCCATGAACTGTTGAACCAGTGTCAGTGCAATTGTCTCTTGATGTCTAGGGACTACTGAGTCCAGGACCCCCATTGACACCAAAATCCATGGATGCTCAAGTCTGATATGTAAAATCATGTAATAATTGCACATAAGCTAGGCACATCCTTCTGTGCACTTTAGATCCTCTTCCAATTACTTATAACATCCCATATGATATAAATGCTAGGCAAATTGCTACTCTCTATTATATAGGGACTGATTACAAGAAAAAGTATGCTTATGTTCAGTACAGGCACAATTTTGTATCCAAATCTTTTCCATCCTGGGTTGATTGACTACAGCTGAAGAGCCCGTGGGTTTGGAGGCTGACTTGTTCCATTCTAGGCAGCCCTTCCAGGAGCCTGGGAAAGCATGCATGACCTTGAGTCCAGTTCCTGGCATGAGGAAGGAGACGCAGAGAGGGTCAGAAGCACTCTGGGTCACTCTGTGAGCTCGTGTCCGCCTTCCCTCTTGTCGATGCAGAGGGAACTGAGCAGAGAGGGGTCGGGTCAGAGTTTACGGAGTGGGTATGTGGCTCCAGCCCACCTCCCTGCACCTCACTCTGCCAGGTGACTTGCTGATAGGTGGGGAGGAGAGTTGATCCTCAGTTAAGAAATCCAGGAGGCACTACAGCAGGTGGCTTTTTGGCAGGCTCATAAATTGCCAAGAGGATTAGGAGGGATTAGTACCCCAGAAGACGCCAGGCCCCCACACAGTAACAGGCCCAGCTTGCATGCATTTCACTTCCGATCACACCTGAGTGGAGCAGGATTTACGGACAAAGTGCGTAAACCTCAGCAGCCGTGCCGGGTAATTTACGCAGCTCTCTGTCATTTTTAATACCTGTGTCTGCCTCTCTCCACCCGGGAAACACTACATCCTACTGCTTGAAGTAGCACTTCATGCTGCAATATGCCAAAGACTCGGCTTATTCCCACGGGAACATCCACACATGGGAGCCTTGGGCTGTACCCCCTGACCCTGTTGTGGGGATCAGACAAGACTGGCATGCAGGGCATTCAACACGTGGCCTGCCTGTGGGGCCCTTTCAGCTAATCTTGCTAGCTTTTTTTTTTTTCCTCTTTGGTATTAGGGGTTAAATCCAGGGCCGGGGCTGGAGGAATGGCTCAGTGGTTAAAGCACTTGCTGCAAGCGCTAAGAACTCAAGTTCAATTCCCCAGCATCATGTAAATTGGGCGTGATGGCACATGCCTGTAATCCCAGCACTCAGGAGGCTGAAACAGGATTGCTGAGTCCATGGCTAGCCTGGCTACATAGTGAGTTCAAGATCAGCTTGGGCTACAGAGTAAGATTCTGTCTCAAAAAAAAAAAAAAAAGTAAACCCAGAGCCTTCACAATGAGATATATCATCCTCAGCCATTTTTATTTTCGATTTTGAGATCAAGTCTTGCTAAACCATTAATTTGCCCAGGCTGGATGTGAGTTTACAATCCTCCTGCCTCAGCCTCCCTGGATGTTGGGATTACAGGCCTGTGCCAGCAGGTCTGGCTTAATCCCATTTACATTTTATGCATTGGAAGGAGCTGGTCCACCGGCTTTGGGGTCACACTGGCTCTGATTTGGGTCCTGTCTTAATCACTTTTTCATTGCTAGGACACTATATCCGACACCCCCAATTTAAGGAAGGAAAGGTTTATTTTATCTCTCAGTTTGGAGGTCTGCTTCATGGTTGGCTAGCAAGGGCAGAACGGTCCAGCAGAGCACAGCTGCTCACGGCACAGCAAAAGGAAAGAACTGAGGTGGAGGAAGCCAGGCCAAGAACGTACCCTGCCAGACCACACGGCCAGTACGCACCACACCCTACCCGTTCCCACTTCTCATCCAGAGATAATTCACAGCACCTGCAAACATGAGGCTTTGGGTGCTAGTCCAGATCCAGATTACAAGTCCTGCCTCTAGACTTACGAGTGGTGGGACTGAATGTGACATTTACCCTCTCAGTTTCAGCCCCCTAGCTTGAGAATGGGCTGATGAGGCCCCCTTAGTGGGGCTGCTCTGACTTGTGCATGATGAGCAAGTGGGTGTGGCACGTGGCACAGCTCACAGTATCCTGTTAGTGCTTTAAACACAATAAAACCATATCAGTCTGGGAGGCCGAGGTGGAAGGATTGCAAGTCAGAGCTCAGCCTGCGCAATTTAGCAATTTAGCGAGACCTGTGTCAAAAGAAATGTGAAAAGGACCAAGAAGGTACTCAGCGTGAAAGTCCTACATTCAGTCCTCAGGGCTATAAATACACATGAAAGAAGGAAAGAAAGAAAGAAAGAAAGAAAGAAAGAAAGAAAGGAAGGAAGAGCGAGTGAGAAGGACACAGGGCGTTGGACCTACCTACTGGGGCCCATCTGCATCACTCAGGTGAAGGTTCACCCAGTGGCCACCTCGATGTGGGCCTGGCCCCACGCGACCCGTCAGTGGACAAATGCATAGATGATAAGCTGGTGAGGTGGCCACTGGGTGAACCTTCACCTGAGTGATGCAGATGGGCCCCAGTAGGTAGGTCCAACGCCCTGTGTCCTTCTCACTCGCTCTTCCTTCCTTTCTTTCTTTCTTTCCAGCCTGGTGGGGTGGGAGGCCTTTACCTGCCCCTGTCCTGAGCCCGGGCTGGAAGTCTGTGTGGGAACAGCGAAGGCTGTTGATTTCCATTCTGACTGACGGTGAGAAGGCTCCCCCTCCGCTTGTTCCTGCCCCTTGAGATACAGGCCTAAGGGCCCTCAGGCAGGCAAGGGAAGCTCTGCCTGGGTGAACTCGATCGGAGATGCTTGGACCTCCACAGAGCCACCACTTACTTATTCCTGCTGGGACAGAGAAAGCCCACTGGGAGGGATGGGACGGTGGGTGGGCACCCCCTGGAGTCCCAGAGGGGCCCAGCGCAGAACTGTTTCCCTAGCTCTGCTGCCTGCAGCTTCTCTTCATCAAAGCCGTGCCTCCGCCATTATCCACCAGGCCCGCCTTCCTGCAACCTCTCTGCACACTGGGCTGCTCCTCCCCGGCTCCTCTCACCCCTGGGGACTTAAACATCAAACACTTGTCTTTCTGTGGACCTGCTTTGTTTTTAAATCCACTCATTTCCATCTACATCTCCTAGTCCATCTGCAGGGAGAGCTTATCCTCTCAGTTGCTCAGGACAGAAATCTGGGGTCCACGTGAAGCTGTTGCTCCCACCCACATCTACCCATCAGATCCTCAGGTGCCTCCTTTGTCCCAGTGTCCCTCCTAACCCCTCTCCTACACCAGCCCAACCTCCTCTGCCTGGGTCTCTTGCAGCAGTCTCCTCTCAGCTTGGTAGCTGGGTCAGGTCCCTCCCTCCAGGCCCACAGCCCTCTTGGCTTTCGTCTTGCTGGCTTTAGCCCAGGCCCCTGACTCAAGCCCCACCCCCTGGGTGTTCCTGGGATGCCCTGGCACAGCCCTGGGTATCCTGCCTGGATGCCTGCACAGATCACCCCCTTCCCTTCATACTGCAGCCTGCCTCCCACGGGCGCCTCCTTCCCCACTCCTGTTGTGACCTCAGTGCAGTTGGCAGCCACATTATTCCCTGCGCCCGTTGCTCCTCGCATCCCTCCTTGAACTGGACAGACGCAGACTCTCCCGTCTGCCTTCCCCATCTCAGCATCTCAGTGCCGGGGGAATCCGGCACAGGGTGAGTACTCGAGACAGTTTTGTCAGATGAATAAAACTGAAGTCGTTAGACACATCCTCACTGTGGATGGAAGTGAGGAAACAGAAGACAGAAGAGAGCTAAAAACACCCACAATCTCATCAATTGCACACAGCTTATCATCAATATTTTGTGATAGTGTCACCCGGTCCCTTTTGTTAAAATTTAGGCAACAAGTACCCTGAATTGCCCTTCTGCTCCTCTGTCCTAGGCCATTTTAGATACTGTTGTATACTTCTTCACAATGAGCCATGTGGTAGGCCTGACGGGTCTGTTTTTCAGGCCAGGGAATAGAGGACCAAAGAAAGGTAGATATTTGCCCTAAACAGTTATGTTAGCAAATGTGTTCGAATGAAGCATAACATTTTTATCAGCCCTCTTTTCACTTAATTATTGCATGATAATGTTCACATGTTGTTAAAAGTATTTACAAACATCATTTTACTGGTTATATAATGTCTGCCAAGAGGATATGGTATTATCTCCCTAGCCAATTCGTTATTGCTTAGAATTTTTGATGTTTCCAATTTCTTTTGTGTTTAAGAACATTCTTATTCAACACAAAGCTTTTTTCATGTTTCCAATCATTTCCTTTCCATTTCTAGAAAAGGAAACCCCAGGGATGAAGTTGTACAACTTTAAAAAAGCATCTGGGTGAGCTGCAGGCAGAGCTCAGCAAGCACAGCACCCTGGGTTCAATCCCCCAGCATTATATAAACCAGATGTGGTGGATGTGCCCGCAATCCCGGCACCCGAGAGCCTGAGGCAGGAGGATGGCTATGTGTCCAAGGCTAGCCTGGGATACCTACTGAGTTCAGGACCTGTCTCAAAAACAAACAAACAAACAAACAAACAAACAAACAAACAAACAAAAACCCAGCAACAACAAAAAAAGCATCAGAGGCTGCGGACGTAGTTCAGTGGTTGAGTGCTTGCCTAGTGTGTGTGAGCCCTGGGTTCAATTCCCAGCATCCCAGCAAAAAAACAAAAAGAAAAAGAAAGAAGACCTGTGTGCCTGTTACCAAATGCTGTAGACATGGAGTAAGAGAGTGTTAAAGGGGTTGGGTAGAGGCGGGGTGGGGCGGGGGGTAGGGGGCTCTCAGATGTTTTCCTGCAGCGGGGCCGGAACAGCTCACCTTTCTCAACGTGGGTGAGACCCTTGTTCATTATTGAAGCCCAGCCCTTGTGCGGCTGCAACCAAGGCCCTCGGCCCACCGCATTAATATTGCAGGCAGCTCCCAGAGACCTAAATATTTGATCAGAGTGTCTACCGGGCTGTCAGTGAGCTGTGTTCGGAGCAAATTAGACCCTCCTCCCATTCTGCCGCTCGCAGCGCCCATAGCTCAGCTGCTTGAGGCCAGAGCACGCGTGATGTGGTCAGTAGTCTGTGGAAAGCCAAACACGGCAGGAAGACAGGTTAAAACAATAAAGACACGTGTTACAGCAGCCCTGGGCTTCATTCTTGATACCACATGTCGGGGAGGCTGCAACCGTAATTGGCCATCTGAGTGCCAGGAGAGGCAGGATCTGTGACATCCAGCCTGAGGCCTGGCACACAGTAGGCCCAGTGAGTGCCCTGTCCTCAGAAGTTGAGGATGCTCATTCAATCCGTGAAGCTCCATTACTCACCACTTATTAAGCACCTGCTGAATACCAGGCCCCATGCTGTATACTTTATGCTTAGAACAATGCCTAATACAGGGTGTTTAAAAAGATTACCTTATAATAAAATGCTATTATTAATTTATTGTTTATTATCTTTATGTCAATTTCTCTGAAGAAAGTCTGGTCATTAATTCCAGTTTACGGATGAGAAAAAAAGGCTCTCGGGCTCAGCTAAGTTGTCAAGAGGCTGACCACAGACCGTGGCCATTCATTTCAGTTCCAGAGCTGGACCTAATCCCCTGGACACCTAATACCCACCTCACATCCCAACAATTTGAGCTGTCACCACTTCCAAGAGGCGTGGACTCTGTGGAAGTGATCAAGGAAGTGTACAGAGGTGTGGTCGCCACAGCGTCCTTGTGGAGGTTATTATAGCCACGCTGCGTCCCGTGGCTGCAGCCGCCTCACGCACACCATCGTCAGTTCCCACCTTCCTTTATTCATCTAGTCACTTATTCCCCACATCCGTTAAGAGGGCTGGGAACAGCCTGGTGAGGTGGCACAAATCTGTGAATCTGGCTACTGGGGAGGCTCAGGCAGGAGGACCACAAGTTGGAGTGTAGCCTGGGCAACTTGGTGAGATCTTGTCTGAAAATAAATTTAAAAATGAAGTAAGATAAAATATAAAATAAAATTAAGAGGGCCGGGCACCAGGCCTTTACCTTAAACCTTCCGTTTGACCCCACGGTGGTTCACGCAGAGCTCAGACTCCTCCATAATCCATGCTGCCCCCTCCCCAGTGACTCCTCCCTCAGTCCCCCTGCCCGGCGTGCTTTCTGCCTCTCTCGGTCTCAGCTCCCCTTCCCTCCTGGCCGGCCTGCAGTTACGGGCCTCCCTGTCGCTGGTCACTGTCATATCACCCTGTTTGAGTTTCTCCATAAATTCTCTTCTCAAGTTATTGTTTGTTGTCCACTCAAAGCTTCAAGGCCCCACGGCGGGGTGGGGGGGGGGGCAGGGACGTGCGCTGTTCTCCACTCTTCCCAAGGGTCACCCTCAGGCCAGGTGTTGGGGGAAGGAGGAGGGAGGGAGTAGGGTGGGGTGGGGGATGAGCCAGGCAGACTCTGTGTGACTCAGAACAGTTTGGGGTGCAGCTGAGAGTGGAAGGGGCCAGCATGTCCCAGGACCCTCTGGGCCCGCGGCCTGTGGGGTCTCTTGCTCTACTCCCCGAGAGGAGCAGGTGTCCTTTGCCCATTTTACAGATGAGCCTCTGCGGGCCTACGCCTGGAGCCCCATCCCCGCCCCTCCCGGCAGCCAGGTGAGGCCACCAGCCCTGTTTGTCATTCTGGCCACGGCTTCCTCTTCTCTCACTTCCCACCGTGCCAGGAGTGGGTTTGTGATAACGTCCGAATAAATTATTGAAGCATCTTTCTGTGAGGCTGAGATGAAACCCCAGGCTGATGGGATTGTGGGGGTTGGGGCGGCTCTGCTCCTGCACCTGCTATGACTCTTCCCTCCCAGGCTCCTCTGCCTGCGATGATGGCTTCCGCAGGGAGTCGGGGGCAGGAATTAGCCCCTAATCACTCTGCATGGTGGAAAGGCCATATGCCAGGTGCTGCTGGCCTTCGGCTTAAAGAACCCACAAAGGGGGGCTGGAGGGGTTCAGGCCTAGAAGCCAGGAGGGAGACCCTGCCCCAGAAGGCCCCAAACATTAATAGTATGAGGATGGAAAGAGTTGGGGTGGGGAGCCCCTGCAGTCATGGAGTGGAGGTGGGCTGGGGCACCTCTGTGGGGACCCTAACAGACATGTCATTGATGCTTGAGGAGACACTAGGGGACAAAATTGAGACTGGACCTTCTAGGGCTGTGGAGTCGCTCCCCAGGACCTTGGGGTGATTGCAGGAAGCCAGCAGTGCCTGTCTGTGTCTGCCTGCTCTCTGTGGAAGACTACAGCACGGTGGTTTCAGCAGGTGTCGGTACATGGATCCTGGTGGCCTCACAGCAGGGCAGGGGAAAAGACACACAGGAAGGGCAAAGGGCTCCTGTTTTCCCCCAAAATCATTTTCATCCATCCACAGCGGTGAAAGAAAGGGCTTCTTATTAGGCTACAGACCAGGAAAGTCCACTCCACTTACTGCCAACTCTGCTGTCCCAGAGGGTTGGCAGAAGCCAGGTGGGAACCCAGGTCTCTGGGGAGGCTGGAATCATGTGACCATACCTGCCTGACGGCACCCGCATAACCCTCCTCCCAGCGAGGGCTGCTATCCTTCACCTGGGAGCCTGTCCCACACACTACTTCCCTAAGGAACACTGAGAACCCAGGCACCTTCTGCTCCGGGCCCTACTACAGAGTCAGGAGACCAGAGCCCTACCTGAAAGGAGGCACAGTGGGGAGGGGGTGGGGAAAATGGCACCGGGAAAGTTTTTCTGCCTCTCTGTAATCGGCAGAAATGGCAGCATGTTTTCACACTACTGTTAATAAAACTAACTCTTCCTTTGTGTGAAGGTGGGTGACTGGCAGTCTGTGGGCTCTGGGGAGCAAAACAGGGACTTGTGGCCTGGGGTAGGAGTAATGGTGGTGGTGGTGGGGGGTCTCAGCTGGGGAACCAGCACCTGAGCCTTGAGTTTCCTTCTAAAATGTCAAGGATAAGTGGTGCCCCATTGGTGGAATCTGTTCAGGGAGTCCCTGATTTTGGCAGGGGTGGGAGGAGACAGGGTCTCATGCTATAGTCCAGTCTCCAAGTCCAGCTTATATGGTGCTGGGAAATCAAACTCAGGGCCTTGTACTTGCTAGGCAAGTGCTCTAAACACTGTGCTATTCCTCAAGCCCTCTTGGGAAGTCCTTGAGATGTGTATGTTTGGGAGGCAGTAGGGGGAGACGGTCTCAAGCCCAGGAAGTTGCAGGTTGAGGACCTGACTGCAACAGGCCAGCTGTGTGGCCTTGAATGAGTGCCTTGACTTCTCTGAGCTCCCGCTTCTTATCCATAGCATTAATGTAAAGTACCTGCCCGCAGTGAGGCCCAGACCCTTTTGCACCATGGCCCTGGTGCTGTCTGCTCCAGCTCCTGTGAGTCCCTCCAGTACCTCAGTGCACAGGTAGTGTGCATGAATCCCACAGACCCTGGGGTACAGGGCCCGTGTATGCTGGGTGAGGTGCTGCCTAGGAAGTGAAGAAACCAGTGGGGACACCCAGTCCCAGTCCACAGTACTTCTGGCCTTACAGGACAGTGGTTCCTCTCCCAGCCTTAGTTTCCCAATTGCCAGTGAGTACTGGCCGTGGCAATGGTGCATTAGTCCCTTCTCCACTGCTGGCCAAACCTGACGTGTACAAGGACAAGTTAGAGGAGGGGAAGTTTGTTTTGGCTAATGGTTGCAGAGGTTTCAGTCCATGGTCAGCCAGCACTCAGCAGAAACAGCATGGCAGAAGAGGGCAGCAGAGAAAAGCAGTCCAGCTCATGACAACGAGGAGAATACAGGGGAGAGTTCTAGACAGGAAGGGTGGGGACAAGACTATGCCCTTCTATGTTGTTGCCCCAGGGACCTTCCTCCAACCAGGCCCCACCTCCTAAGAGCATGTTCAGCCTCAACCAATTAAAGAAGTTAGCACCCCATGATCTAATCTAATCGCCTCCCTAGCCTGGGTGATATTTTTTATCTAAACCTTAACACACCACAGGCTACAGGTGAGGTAAACCCTCACACAACACCCCCTGGGGCCTCAGCTGCCCCAGGGTCTGCAGGCATTGTTTTATTTAGTCCGCATGGCAGCCTGCAAGGCAGGTCATAACAGCCCACTGGACAGATGAGAACACAGTAGCACAGCCAACCTAGCAGTGGCCAAGACTTCCTCAGAATCAGAGCTCTGAGCCAGCTCATGGCACCGAGTAGGGGAGGGATCCTCTTTCCAAGATCTCAGGTGTCATTGCTGGCCTTTGCCACCTTCTAGACCCAGGCAGTGGCAGGATCTGCCATGGCTACAGAGATTGGTGGTGCCCAGACTCCAGGACTGGGGAGTTCTGTTCTGCAAAATACACCCAGAAGCGAAACCCCAGGACTGAGGCTGGGGGTGCGACTGTGAGGGGAAGGATGAGGGGAGCTCTGGAGAGTAAACAGAGAAATGATAAACTGTCTGTCACAGGCAGCAGTGACAGCTCCACCAGGCCCAGGGGATGCATCACGCACCAGGCTCCCACCCCTGCCAGGGCCCTGTGATCCCTCCAGAAGAGCTGCTTTTCCCCCTTGGAGGTGAGGTAGAGGGTGACTGCCTGAGGCCAGTGCCACGTGGAAGTCACCTGGTAGAAACCCACCTGACTCCCAGCGGAAAGGCAAAAGCAGGAAGAACACACCCTGAAAACTCCTGCCAGGCTGGGTCCCCAAAACTTCTTCCTTATTCCCTCCTTACACCACTTGCTTTATGGAATGATGATAAGCCACCCGACAGAAGAGAAACTGAGGAAGGAAACACAGTCGGGCCTCTGTGTCGGTGCATTCAACAGGCTGCGAGTCACAAATACTTGAAAAGAGGCCGAGCCCAGTGGCACAAACGTGGTGCCACCCTAGCACGCTAGGAGGCAGAGTCAGGAAGATTGAAAGTTGAAGCCTAGCATGGGCAAATTGATGAGACCCTGTCTGGAAATCAATAATGATAACGATAATAGTAATAATAAAATGGGCTGGGGATAAAACTTAGTCTGAAGGCCCTGGGCTTCGTCCCAGCACTACGAAACAACAACAAAATCAACTAAACAAATAGAAGCAAGTGTACGGAACACAGTCAGCTTTCTTGCCTTTGTGTTCCCTACACAATAAAGTGTAACAACTATCTGCATGGCCTTTTCACTGTTTTACGTGTTCTCACTGGTCTAGAGTGGTCCAAAATACACGAGGTGGGGGGTCAGGGGAGCGGGTTGGGGGAGGTGCCTGTGCCTAGTTTACATGCAAATGCACACCCTGGAGCAACTGAGTGACAGCAGGTTTTGGTTTCCTGGGGGTGGGAGGGGGTCAGGAATCTCTTCCTGGGATGCACAGAGCCATGATGGTCAATAGAAAGCCGAAGAGCCAGCCAGCCAGCCGGGAGAGTACAGGTCCTGGGTGAGGATCTGTAGGCTGATACTTGATTGCAACCAGGCTGACTGCCGAGAGAGCCGGCATTTACTGAGCAACTTTGTGTGTCCAGCAATGCTCTAGTACGGATGGAAGGATAAGGAACTGAGATTCTGAATAGAGGAAGTGATCAGGGAGGTCACACAGCTGTTTGTCTCTACCCTCCTGGAAAGGGTAGACAGCCAGGGGAGCAGATTTCCACCAGACCCTCTGACATGTAGCTGTGGTTGAGACATAAGGTGGGCCTCTGGGGAACTTAGACGGAAGGGCGAGTGCCAATCCGAAGAGTTTTGTGAAGAAGGGGTGTTTGACTGGGACACCTAGGTGGCTGTGTTCCTTTTTAAAATTTAATTATTTAATTATTTTTTTTGAGACAAGGTCCCGCTCTGTAGCCCAGGCTGGTCCTGAACTCACTATGGAGCCCAGCTGGCCTTGGACACATGGCAGTCCTCCTGTATCAGCACTATCTCCCTACGCTGGGATTACAGGTGTGCGCTGCCCCCACGTCTGGCTTAAGTGGTGCTAGGGAATCCATCCCTGCTTGCTAGATCTGCTGAGCCATTCCTCCAGCCCCACTGTGTCCCTCCTTAAAAGGCAAGATGCACTAGGCACAGTGGTGCATGCCTATAGTCCAAGTTACTGAGGAGGCCGAGGCAGGATGCTTGCCTAAACCCAGAAGTTCAGGGCCAATCTGGGCAAAATAGTAAGAGCTTATCTTAGGTCAATAGATGATAGGGGAGAGAGAAATAAGATGAGGGATGCCATTCCAGACATGGGAAAGGACATGAGGGAGGCCAGATTAGGGTGGAGCTCAGAGAATTGAGGGGTACTAGGAAGTTAGGTCCCTGGCCTGGAGTGTAGTGGGACAGAAGGAGGCCCTTGGGGAGTGGAGAGCTTTTCTGAGCATAAGCACAGGTATGGGAGGCTGGGAGGGAGGCTGGAAGGGAGGCACACCAGGCCAGGCCAGGGAAGGGACAGTAGGAGATCTGGGTGGAGCGGGACACCTGTGGTGATCCTAATTTGGACCCCACAGTTTTCAGGAACTCAGACTCTGGAGTTAGGTACACATGGGCTTAAGTCCTGACTCTGCCATCAGGACAGGTAGCCTGTAGACTTTGCTTGCTGTCTCTGAGCCTTGGCATTCCCTTTCTGGGAAAGGAAGGAGCAAAAGCTGCCTCTGGGGTTGTGGATGTCAGCGGTGAGTGTCCAGGGCTGTCCACAAGCCCCTCTGATTGCGGTGGTAGGAACTGTTAACTCCCTCTTTACCAGTGTCTGATCACAGCCAGCATGTGAAGGTCCAGACATTTTGACCTTCCGTGGGATAACCTAGATGGGCCATACAGGCTCCAGGGTGGCTGAAGCTCTGTCGCCCTGCTTTGCTGCTCAACTTCTCCTTTGTCCAATAGAGTGCATTTTGAGTAGTCTAGAGACAGTCTAAATAATACACAAGGTGTGGGGAAGGGGTGGGATGTGGTGGGGTGTCCTTCCTTGTCCAATCCCACTTCTGCCCTACCCTGCCCATCTTAAGTCGTTGATCCCCTATAAATATCCTTCACATCTAAGAATGTGTGCTCCTGGACAACCCGCCTATGACATGGCTCCTTTATATCTCACTCAGCCCAGCAACCCAGAGGCAGGGCCATGCCCATCCGCTACTTGTTTGAGCTACGTGTCATTCCATCACAAGTCCACTAGCCCCCCACAACAAGGATGAGGACCAACTCACTGATAAGTGGAACTTCCTAGAAGGTGAGATGGGAAGAGGCCTTTGGAGCCAATCACGCTTCAGAAGGAAACATTCATGGTCTACTCCCCAGAGCCTGTGAACATTACCTTATTTGGAAAGAGGGTCTGTGTTGAAGTAAATAAAGATTCTGAGGTAAAGAAACCATACTGGATTACTCAGGTGGGCTTCAAAGCCAACACGGGTGTCTATAAGAACGAGAGAGAGACATGGAGGAGAGATAGTGTGGAGATAGATGACTAGAGTGATGTGGCCATGACCCAAAGAAGGCAGAAGCCACCCAAAGGAGGCCAGGAAAAGTTCCTGCCTTGGCGATGCAGGAAGGAGGATGGCCCTGTGGATTCAACTCGATTTCAGATTTCTAGCCTTGCACATTGTGAGAAAATATGTTCTTTTGAGTCTCATAGATTGTGACAATTTGTTACAGCAGCTATAGGAAACTAATACAGGTCCCACCTCCAGTTTTCACACTGCAATCTTGAGAAACTCACTTCCTGAGACCTTCCCTAGGCACTGAGTCAGTATGGGCTGGAGTTAGAGGAGCTTTCTGGATGAAGTTTCCTTTATTTTAGACTTTGACCTTGAAGTAGAAAGTGTTCATCAGAGAGGGTGGGAAGACAAGCCAGTAAAAGGATAATAATTTGCAACAGCATGGAGAATTGGAAATCATGGAACTGTCTAGAAATGTTGACCTGAAGATATGGGCGGAATGGGAGGTTCTAGAGGAGAGATAAGGGAAATACAACTACACCAAGGGCAGGGGCCAAATTGCAGAGACCACTGAATGCCCACATGAGACTTATTATATATTATTTTCATATTAAATATTATTTTTAGTGTTATATTTTGGAATAGTTTTCAATTCACAGAAAATTGGCAGAGGGAGTAAAGATATTTTCATATTTCTGGGACACAATATGTATCACCCACAACTTAAAGAAGAGCTTTAACTTGGCTCATAGTTTCAGTGAATTGAGTTTATGAGCAGCTAACTCCAAAGCAGGATCATCATGGTGGAAGATATGGCAGAATACAGCTGCTTACTTTGTAGTATCCAGGAAACAGAGTATGGGACAGTGAATGAGGAGAAGGATCCAGGGATTGTACCTGAAGTCATGTCTTTATGATCTACCCAGGACATGCATAATTGTGCTCTACAAATTCCCTAGGCAGCTCCCAAGAAAAACAAGTTGGCATGAGCTTAACCACCGCATTCCACCCCTGTCAACTTAACAGCCAAATACAGCCCCTTAAACCATACTTCATCTCTAAATAAACATGAAATATAATTCCACCTAACACAAACAACTAACCCATGTACAACCAAAACACAGTAATTCCTTCCCAAAATCTCAATTGTTCCAGCATCTCTCAAATGTCCTAGGTAGCCTTCCCTGAGACTCAAGGCAAACTCTTAGTTTTCGATCCATAAAATTCATATTCCCAATACACAATGATTGTACAGGGTAATCATTCCCATTCCAAAGAGAAGAAATAAGAAGATAGAAAAGAACTGGACCAAAGCAACAGCAATACCAAAACCCAGAGGGGCAAACATTGAGTCTTATAGCTTCATGCTCTCATACCAGAGCACATGGTGGTAGAATGCAATTTCCAGAGAGCTTGGATGCTCTCCTATTACCTTGCTGGCCACAGCTCACAAGGCCTCTTTCTAGGGCTGGCTCTGCTTGTGGCCTGAAGTTTTCCTAGGCAGAGGTACTATGTCCTTGTCATTTCTGACTTCCTGGGGTCTCCACTGCCTCTTTGGCTTTATTCTCATAGCTTCACATAATGTCCTCTCAGGACCTCCTTCTCTGGCCTCCCAGGTGTTCCTTTGAAATCTGGTAGAAGCCTCCCTGACCCCACAACTCTTGCATTCTGTGTGCCTGAAAAAACAGCATCATTTGTACAACACCAAGTCACTGTCAGTGGGAGCAGTAGCCAGGCCCTATTCGACCATGGCTGCGATGTCTTCAGAATGTCTGATGGCTGAGCATGGTGAAACAAATCCTGGGGAAGCAATTCCCTACGAGAGCTGTGCCCAACGTTTTTGATACCAAGGACCAGTTTAGTCGAAGACCATTTTCCCAAGGCATGGGGACTTTCATGCAGTACAGTAGGTTGCTGGAGGACAGCTTTGAAATGGAGAGAGCAGCATCTGGAGGGGACAGGGGAGCAAAGCTCCGCCTCCTGCCAATCAGCAAAATCTAACAGGAGTGTGCTGACAGGGGGCGGAGCTTCACCGGCCTCTCAGGTCTTGCTCACTCCTCATCTGTCCTGGTGGCAGGCTCCTACCAAGTCTACAGACAGGTACTGGTGCACAGCTTGGGGGTTGGGAACCCCCACCCTAGGAGGGCCCTCTTGAGCTGGCAGTCTAGCTCTCTTCTTGACACTTTGCACCACTGGGTCTTTGATAGGTGGGGTCTTACTGATTTCTGAGGTACCTTCAAGGAAGGTATCTTTCTCTTGTCCCTTTACAGAGCACTTGGTTTCTTTTTAATGGTACAAATCTCTTCAGCAGCCATACCTCCTTAGGCCCCAACTTTATACATGGTTCATTTTGGGCCAAGTTAAAGTTTTTCAAATACTTCTTTTTTGCTTTCTGCTCCCGATCCACTATAAATCTGGCTAAAAACAATTGGCAGTAGACATGCCAAAGCACTGGGCTACCAAAGCATATAGTAGGCCCGTGGGACTCAAGGGACAGGGATCCTGCGAAGGTGGGGAAGACACTAGAATTTCTACTTTTCATCTTATGCTTTGCTGTACTGCCTGACATCTTGTGCTGTGAGGAAGTATTGCTTTTGTGATAGAGTGCTTTTAATATTAAAATATTTCCTTGGAGATTTGCTTTTGAGAGGAGCTACTGTAGCTGCCTGTGAAGCACAAATTGGGAGAACCAGGGTAAAGTAGAAAGAACAGATAAGCACTACCTGTGTTTAGAGGACCAGTGAGGAGACAGGAGCCAATGCTGAGAAAGAAACTTACTTAGAAGTTTGACTTGAGAGGGGCTGGTGATTTTGTTGTTGTTGTGAGATGAGAGTAGAGAGGTCAAGGCCCCAGCAAGACGCAGGTGATGTCACTAATCTGAGCACTGGAGGGGTGTAACAAATGACTCAGGAATACCTGGCTAAGGGAAGCTAGCAGGGGACTGTGCAGCACTTGGGCTAGCCACACCTGGGAGCTGTCACCAGACAGGGCTTGGAGGCCGCGGAGGGGCAAAGCTCCTGGAAACAACAGCAGAGCCAGTAGCTAGCACTCAAAGGGGCCAGCTTGGCTATGATCTGGCAGGGAAGGAGCCTGGGGCACAAACATCCCAAACTTACTTGCCTTCACCTCCTGTTGGAGATGTATTTTCTGTTGGCCAAATTCAACTGGAAGCCAGAGGATAAGTTCATACAGGGTTGCATCACAGGTAACATCAGGAGGAAAAGGCTGGAAGGTAACTGAGCACTGAGAGGGACCGTTGTGGTTGATGCCCAGACTTCTGGCTTGAAGACCTGGTGGATGAAATCTACTTTGATGGGACTGAGGAGGAGCAGGCTTGGATAAGCATGGCGAATGCCATTTGGGGTCTATTTTAGACAATGTAGGTCACCTGACCAACAAAAAGCTTTTATATCTTTTGGGGAGTGGTACCAAGGTTGGGTAAGAGCTTAGATCTCACATGGCCTAGTTTCCTATTATAGCCCCTGGCACCCTTTCACATCACCCACCCCCCATGTCTACCTGCCCAGGCACATAGGCACCCTCCATGCCTACACTTGGAAGGAGCCAGTAGATGACTTCTACAGGGGGACAACACTAAGAGGGCTGGGTCCCTGAATTCTTCAAGGTTGTCGTGGTGGCTGCGGTGGGTCCTCTGTGGGTCTGTGAGCATGGCCAGGCCCTATCAAGGCAGCCTAGGGACTCAGAGCTTCTAGGAGGGGGCACCTGACACAAAGCTAGCTGAGACCCGCCTCTGCTGGAAAGCCTTGAGTTATTCTTCATGCCCAGGTAAGGAAGATCTTTGAGGAGCATGGTGTGCTAGGGAGCTGCAGACAGAGGGAATGGGAGGGCGAGAGGCACCGTCCTACCTGCCAGGATAGAGACCAGCTTCTCAGAGGGCTCAAGACGTGAGAATGTCTGCAGGGCAGACAAGGGACTCCAGCATCAGCACTCCCAGTACATCCCATGAGATTCTCTAGTCAGACTTGCTCCCGGGAGGACCCAGAGGGTTGGGATGATGGGATGCAGAGGGCAGGTGGCAAAGGAACAGGCCCTTGTGCCAAACTTTCCTACTCTTAATTCCCCACCCTGTTCTTTGTCCTTTAAATCTCACCATCTAACTACCACATCCCCACTAGCTGATCATAAGGGGACACTGAGGACAAAGGGGACTGGTCTAGTGTCACGCTGTGTCAGGGGAACATCTTACCCTTTTACCCCAAGTAATGCTCCCTTCTACCTACCCTGTGTATGATTGGCTCATACTTTATCAGACCTAATGTAAGGGGAAATGTAGAGTTTCTTGCTTAAAACTAATTAGGACTTTCAAGTGGTTGACTGCAGAACAGGAAGCCCTTGTGAGCACTGGCCCCGTAAGTCTGACCCAAGCCGGGCTCTCAGTGCTTCTTAATTGTCCTTCCGCTTTCTCTCCCCTTCACTGCCCTGGTCATCTCCTAGAGGCAGCCCCAGCACCCTGCCGTCCATGGCTCCAGGTTGGGGTGGGGGCCCTCTGAGCCAGCAGCCCCTGGGTAACCCTCCATGGCACTGGGGAGCACAATCTTGGGCAGTCTGGGGGCTTCCTGAGGGACTCTGCCAGAGCCCAGCATAGGTCTCTGGGTAATTTTGAGAGATAGAGCACATTTCTTCCAGCTTGGATACTTGGGGGTGCAGCTTAGACACCCCTTGCTCTCTAACTCCCTGGAGCACAGCTGAGATCAACGTTCTCTGGACTCAGCTCCCGGCTCACCTAGGCCTGCTCAGGACCTGTTGCTGGGTTTCCTTCCTAGATGGTTTCCCAAAGCAGAGTATGACAGGCCCCTTCCCTTTCTGGGAAAACAAAACAAAACAACACAAAACTGAGGGCCGTGGAAGATTAAGAGGATAAAGGGACTTTGCTGAGAGCAGCTATAAAGCTCTGTGGCCTGGATAGGAATTAAGAGATTAATACCCAGGACTGGGCTCCAGCTCTGAGCCCACATTTTTGCTGGTAAGTGTTGACTCAAGTTCAAGCAGTATAACTCTTTCCCAGCAGTCAATCGGGAAAAGTTAATTGGTGCTATTCCCATTGTCCAGATGAGGGACTGAGGCTCAGGGATGTCAAAATGCTTACCAGAGGCAGAGGTGCAACTTAGATGCAGTTGTGGCCCAAACTGTCCCCTGGAGCTGAGCTGAGTCAGGCCCTGTCCCCACCCTTAGTAGCTGAGACCCCTAGGAAATGGGGAGGAGCAAGGGGTCTCTGCAACGACAGTAGTCAGGGGAGATTTTTTGAAGGAGGCAGAGAAGACACGTGTTGCCTGAGAGGTAACTGAAGAGAAGCACCTGGGCAGCTGCACCACTGGCACAGCAGCCAGGGAGCCAGGGGAGGAGGGCTGCTGGGCGTGTTGCGGTCTCCACCCGGGGCCTGAGAACTGAGGTCCTGGCTGGGATTCCTTAGTGGGCAGCAACTGGGTGTCACGTTTGGCCTTGGTTCTCTGGACTGGATGACCTGAGGCCAGGCCAGGCTGAGACTAGGAAAGTTGTGGACCAGCATGGACACCATCTTGGGCTGCAAGAAGGAGGGACCAGCTCAGATGCAGAAAGGCCATGGAGGTCAGACATGGGTCACCTGGCAGCTGCCAAAGGAGATAATCAAGGACAAGTTTGTGCAGAGTTTACCTTTCCACAAGCTCCTCTATTGCAGGAGGTAGCCCCCTTCTGGGACAGCAGCCAAGAAGCCCAAGGGACTGTCATGTCCTCCTTGGCCCCCCCCTGCCCCAGTGCCAGGACAAAGTTACAAGAGCGGAGGACAGTGCTGACCAAGACTCCGGGAGTGCCCACTCGGCAGCTGCAAGCACTGAGGCTGGCTGTGGGAAGGGACCTACCCAGGCTACGAGGCTCGCGGACGGAGTGGAAGCTGAGAACGTGGACCTGCGCAGTGCTTCAATTCTCTGTAGAGAGAGACGTGCCCCTCAGCGAGCACACAGTAGGCGGGCAGCAGGCGGTATCGCTCACGCTCACTATGCCCGAGGGCCTCAGGGCTCAGAGACAAAGTCTCCTCTCAGCTGGTGTGCAGCTGAAACGTGGGCAGGGTCTGTTTCCCTGGGCCTCAGTTTCTCCACGTGTGCAGGAGGGGATCAGGCCGGAAGAAGCGCCCCAGGGAGAGCCTGGGAATATCTCCACAGTTGCCCATGTAGGCTGCAATGATTCCAGGCCCTGGTGCCAGGTCAGAAGTTCCCTGATGCCGAGGCATAGGCTGGGGTCCTCTTCCTTCCAGAGGACCTGCTCTCGTGTTCCTTCTGTTTTGGATACAGGATCTTACCCTATAGTTCAGACTGGACATGAGTTCACTATGTAACTCAGGCCGGCCTTGAGCTCATGGCAATCCTTCTGCCTCAGCATCCCAACTGCTGAGCTTACAGGTGTGCACCACCACACCCAGCTACGATGTGGTGCTGGGGAATCAAACCCCAGGCCTCGTGCTCCCTAGACAAATGCTGTAATCACTGAGCTATGCTGTGCCCCTAGCCCTGCACTGGAGTTCCTATTCCTTAAACTCAACTTCAGCCCTCAGCATCTGCCTGGAGTGCTACAGTAAAACCTTTGTGTTGTGCCCAGGTGAGGGTTGTGACCAGCCCCACCATCCTTACATGTTTACCAACTTACTGGATCCTAGAGTGGACCCATGCGTCCCTAAGTGTGAGGGAGGGGCAGGAAAGAACAGCCCATAGCAGATGGTGTGACGTCTATATGACCCCCATCTCATGGGGCACCTTCCAATCTTCTCAGTGGATGCCTGGGATAGGACCCAACATTACGTGGGCTGTTTTTTTCTGTATGTACATACCTCTGACAAAGTTTCATTTATGAATTAGCACAGAGAGAGGTCAATAATAATAATCACTAATAAAATAGAGCAATGGAAACAGTGCACTGTAATAAATTATGTGAATGTGGCCTCACTCATAGTTCTCTCCTAATACTTCACTGTTCTGTACTGTAAGTACCAATCTCGCATGACCTGGTGTAACTGAAAGCCAAACTGGGGCTAAGGGGAGACTGCTGTGCTCAGGAGGGCCAGTGTGAGGACCCAGAGATCTCACAAGAGGGTTTCTCTCACAGTCTGAGACCTGGAAAATCTTCCTGGAGGAGGTGACAACTGAAAGGATAAGCAGAAGAACTGAGCAAAGGTGGAGAAGCAGGATGGGCCTGTGAGTGCTGGGCACCCACAGGAGTTGGGTGGAAACCAAGGCTGTGGGGTGCCAGTGGGGGCTGGCCAGGGGGAACCAAGGGGTTGAGGCCGGTATTCTGGAGTTTACTGGTAGGTGATGAGGAGCCACTGAACACCATTGCTTTAAAAAAAAAAAAGGTTCCATTCTAAAAAATTTCAAGTGTGTGTGTGTGTGTGTGTTTGTGTGTGTGTGTGTGTGTGTGTGTGTTAGCATTTTGAAATGCACAGTGTATTATTGTTAATTATAGTCACCCTACTGTGCAGTAACATATCAAAACTTCTTGCACCTGTCCAGCTGGACCTTAGTAGCCATTAGTTAGCTTTTCCCCCATCCCTGTCCCCAGCTGTCCAGATGCTGGCGCCAACATTGTACCCTCAACTTCTGTATGATCATCTTTCATCTTTTTCAGATTCCGTATGTGAGGTGATCATGTGGTACTTGTCTTGCTGTGCCTGTCTTACTTCACTTAACACGATCATTTCTGGTTCCATCCATGTTGCCACACACGACAAGATTTCCTTCTGTTTTGCACAGGCATCCCATTTGAAAAGTCCACTCTTCAGCTGGTGGACACTTGGGTTTTCCCACGCTTGTCCTCGTTTTATGATATTACCAGTCATGGAAGAACATTGGCTAGATCCATTATCTCATTTCATTAAGGCTTACAAAATGATGACATTCTGATTCTATGATTACTTTGTCAGGAGTTTGGTGGAAACATTTGTCACATGAAATACAAATGTGATAATTTGGAAAAATAAATCACTAAATTTTTAAATATAGAAGTTCATAGCTTTTCTACACATTACAATGAGCTAGAACAGATAAAAGAAACACCCTATGGACAAAACTAGGAAAAAAGACAAAATTCCTTATAACATACAGTAAGAAACATATAAAATTTATATGAAAAAGATTTTATTTTATGGCACTGAAGATTGAATCTAGGGCCTCTGCACTGAGCTACATCCTCAGCCATTTGAAACAAAAAAAAAATTATTTTGAGATGGGGTCCCACTTCTGAGTTGTCCAGGTTGGGATTAAGTTTAAGATCCTCCTGTGTCAGCCTCCCAGAGTGCTTGGGGAGAAGATAGTGTTTCAATGCATCGGTTCTTCCTGGATTAATACATACATTTATAATGATCCTAGTAAAAATAGGATTCTTCCATCCAATACGTACTTGCTATAGTAAAATAGACACAGCATTTATTTTTAGCATATATGAAGTCCAAAGTAGATAGTCCTGAAAAGTGGGCCACTCCTGCCCTCATTCTCTCCCCTTTCACTCCCCAGTATCCCTCACTTCATTCAGATTTCTTCAGTCATGTGGTTCTGCTATTTTTTCAATATATGGTTTCCAAGATGACTGCCAATCTGCCTCGTGCTAGTAGAGGAACATGAATGATCAAGCATAGGAGGTTTCTATGGGCAAGTCCTGAAAGTGATACACACCACTTCCGTTCACAGTCCATTGGCACCGACATTCCATCATATGTGCCCATTTAATTATAAGACTAATTAGGACATGTAGCCAGTCTTTGTGCTTAAGAAATGGAGCAACTGAGGCTGGAAGTGTTTCTTGGTGGTTAGGGCACTTGCCTAATGTGTGCAATACCCTGATTTTTATATGATACCCCAGCATCACATAAAATTAGCCAAGAGTGGTGTTACACACCTGTAATTCCAGCTCTTGGGAGGCTGAGGCAGAAGGATTGCTGTGAGTTTGAGGCCAGCCTGGGCTACATAGTGGATTCAGGACCAACCTGGACTAATGAGCAAGACTGTCTCAAGGAGAAAAAAAAAGAAAGAAAAAAGAAATGGAGGAATTGGATTAAAATACTCTTTCTATGGGAAAATTAACAGATTCTTAAGTTTATACGAAAAAATACAAGAATAGTCAGGGAACACTATGAAGAATTTTATGCACAATCTGACAATATAGATTAAATGATCAAATTCTCAGAAAATGTAACCTTGTAAAATTGACAAAAGAATAGAGAATCTAAATGCTAAAATTTTAAACGAAATTTTAATGAATGCCCTTCCCACAAATAAATATAAGCCCAGATGATCTTTGATAGTAGATTTATTCAAACATTTAAGGAAGAAATAATATCAATAATATGCAAACTCTTCCAAGAGTTAGACCTTTCAAAAATCAACAGTGCCAACTTTTAACTTTTTAAAAATCAAAATAAAATGAGTACTTCATATCTCATTTAGCTCTGTCATGAGACCAACATAATCCTGACACCAAACCCCAGAAATGGTATTACAAGGAAAAGAAAAGATAACTATCTTCATGAATGTAGACATAAACACTTAGTAAAATGTTAGCAAATAGAGTCCAGCAATGAATTAAAAGAAAGATACAGCACATCGTAATTGTATGAAATGTCTTCTGGAAATGTAAGATTAAGTTAACATTCAAAAGTCAATCAATGTGATTCACTATGTTTACAAAGGGAGGAAACACACGATTGTTTCACAGGTATAGAAAAATTATTTGACAAAATTCAAAATCTATTCATGATAAAAAAAGGAGGAAACTAAAACTAGAAAGCCGTGTGCTCCATTTGATAAAGGGTATCTACGATCTACAGCTAATCTTGAACCTTTTACTTTCCTAAGTTCAGTGACGATATGAGGATCTCCATTTTCACCACTTCTATGTCACATTGGACTTGAAGGAAAACTGAAAAAGGAGAAATAGACTGGGCCTGGTGGCACATGCCTGTAATTCCAGCACTCTGGAAGGCTGACGCAGGAGAGTTGCAAGTTTGACATTCCATTAACTTGGTGACTCAGTGAGACTCTGACTCAAAATATAAAATTAAGGGGCTGGAGGGATGGCTCAGTGGTAAAAGTGCTTGCCTAGCAAGTGCTAAGTCAAGTGCTAAGTACCCAAGTTTGATTCCCCAGCACTGCATAAGCTGAGCATGGTGGTGTAGGCCTGTAATCTCAGCTCTTGGGAAGCTGAGGCAGGAGGATTGCCCAGTGTTCAAGGCCAGCCTGGGCTACATAGTGAGCTCAGGACCATCCTGGACTACAGAGTGAGATCTTGTCTCAAACACACACACACACACACACACATAATTAAAAGAAAAGGGCTGGGGTTGTAGCTCAGTGCAAAAGCTCTGGGTTCAAGTCTCAATACCATATAAAAGTAAATAAATAAATAAGATAAGTTAAAATGTTGAAATTTGCAAATGACTTGTGGTTTACATAGAAAGCCTTTTGGAATCCATAAAGTATTACTAGAACTAATATTAAATTTAGCCCAGTTGCATTTGAGTTTATAAAAACCAAATTTATTTCTATATATATGGATAAAGGTAGAAAGTAGAAATTCAAGATCTCACATTTTCATCAGAAAACATCAAATGCTTAATATATATATAAGACATATGCAAATGTGTATCTCAAATACCTAAATAAACAGACCCATCCACTCTGGATTGGAAGACTTGGCATAGTGAAGATGTGGCTTCTCCCCCAAAGTGACCTAGAGCTGCCACATGACCCCTGCCACTCATGGCACTTTTCTGAAGTAGACAAGCTAATCTAGAGTTACATTAGAATTTGAATCCAGAACAGCTGGGACAATCATGCAACTGAAGACTAAGTCTGCAACTCGGAACTGACACAGTATGTCTGATGCCATGATAACAAAGACAGTGCCGTGTCAGCATGACACAGGGAGACCGAACACAGCCCAGTGTGGGGCTCACGATTGGGTCCCACGTCGTGGCCAGCTGAGACTCCACGGAGGAGCTGAAACACTTCCAGGGGAAGCGTTACCTTTTTAAACAGTAGTGTTGGAGCAACTGGATATCTGTGTGAGGAAATGTTAAATTTAGCCCTCATCTCACTCCAAACACAAACATTAATTTGATATGTAAAGTGAAAATCATACAGCTTCTTTCTAGAAAAAAATATAAGAGAACATTTTGGGAACTTGGAGGTAAGTGAAGGTTTCTTGGAGGATAAGATAAAACAAGAGTAAGAGCAAAAGCTTGATAAACTTGACTTGGAAATTGAAAGCTGCTATCAAGACATCTCAGATGGGATGAAGCAGGAAGGTGGCTCAGGTCCCCAGGGATGGCCTCCCCACAGACACCCCAACCTGACGGCTATTCACATTCTAAGCTATCTCAGAAGCCCCACGTAAGATTCAAGCTGAGAGGCTGAAGGCTGGTTTATGTCCACAGGCCCAGCCTCCGGCTCCGCAGAAACGACCAGCGCCCCCGTCGGGGCAGGTGTCCACCAACCCTTGGCTTGAACTTGTAGGCTGACTTTAGCAGCTTCAGAGCTCATCAGAAGACACAGGAGGGTCATCCTGGAGCCCAGCTTCCCGATCAGATGGAAACATTGTGCTGTTCTTATCCCACGTGTAGCATGGCTGAATAGTTGTTTGGATTGTCTGAGAAACAGGATCAGGTATCAAGAGGATCCAGTTTGATTTGAGTGATAACACACAACAGGATTGTGACAGATGCTGAATAAATAATGAATGAGTGTGATTTTCAAGAACCACAGGGCACACCGGGCCAGAGTAAATGATTTCCAACTTACATATTTTGAATAAAGCTCTTGCCTGCCCATGGATGGAAAAGTGGAGTGTGTCACTGAAGAGGCGACTTCTTTAATCACTCCAAGGGAATCTACATGAGCAAGTGATTAGAAACACTTCATGTTGCAAAACTGTTTAATATGATTATATATTATTTTTGTGGATGTTGTACAAATAAGAGTAATACCTTTTAAAAGACATTATTAAGATAATTAATAGGGAGGCTACAGACTGGTAGAAAATATTTCCAAAACATATACATGAAACAAAGAGTTGTTATCTAGGGGTATGAAGAAAGAACCCTCACAACTCCGAAAGACTAACAATCCAATTTTTAAAATAGGCCACAGATTAGGTAGACATTTCACTAAAGAAGTGCACATAGCTAACAAGTAAGGGATCAAGTGCTCGATACCATTAGTCATCATGTAGGTACACACTGAACCACCAGACAGAGCTACACACCCACCAAAAGAGATGGAATTGAAAAGACTGACAACAGCAAGTATCAGCGGATCATGGAGCCGCTGAATTTCTTAAATGTTTTTGATATTAATAAAAATCATACTGCTATTTTTGGAAAAATTCAGTAGCTTCGTATGAAACTGATAATATATACCTACTGTCTGCCAAACCTATTGATTTCATCCAAAAGAAATGAAAAAGTATTTGCACAAAGACATGCATGCAGAAACGTTTCCATCGACCGTGTTCGCAGTGGCCCAGGACTGAAACAGCCCAGGGGCTGCTGATAAGGAGCCGGCTGTTCCTCGAACTGCGGGAGGTGCACATAATGGAATACTATGGTGCAGGAAAAAGAGACAGACTATTGATGAAAGCAAAATAAATCCGAGATGAGAAAGACACAGGTTTTGCCTCAGAGATGGTGAGAGGTAAGACTGGATGGGAAGGGGCATGAGGAAATCTTCTGGGTGGTGGAAATGTTCCACACACTTTTTTAAGTACTTACACATGTGACAATTGCCAAAACTTAGTCTTTTTTTTTTTTTTTTTGAGACAGGATCTCACTCTGCAGTCCAGGCTGGTTCTGAACTATGTAGCCCAGATTGGCCTCAAACTCACAGCAATCCTCCTGCCGCAGCCTCCTGAGTGCCGGGATTACAGGCATGTGACACCATGTCTGGCTTTTGTCAAAACTTGCTAAACTGAATACTTAGAAATGTATGAATTTTATTTTATTTTATTTTATTTTATTTTGAGACAAGATCTCACTTTGCAGCCTAGGCTGGTCCTGAACTAACTATGGAGCCCAGGCTGCCCTTTGATTTACAGCAATTCTCCTGTCTCACCCTTCCGAGTGCTGGGATTACAGGCATCACCACACTGGTTTATGTGGTGCTGGGGAATCAAACTCGGGTACTGTTGAACCATTCCTCCAGCCCCTTTATCTTATACTTTTTAGTCAGAGTCTCACTCTGTGGCCCAGGCTAGTCCTGAACTCACTAGGTAGTCCAGGCTGGCCTTGGATTCACCTTCCCAAAGACCAGATCACAAGTGTGTGGTTCCACACCAAACCAGTCTTCTATGTGATTCAGGGGAATTGGATCCAGAACCTTCTGCGTGCTATGCAAGCCCTTTCATCACTGAGCTAAGCTTCCAGGCCCAAAATCTGTGCATTTTATTATATGTAACTTATGCTACAATAAAAACAAATAGAATTGCTGGGTCGACTGTAAAAGAAAAAACAGGCCAGATATGATGGCACAGGCCAGTAATCTGAGCACTATGGGAGGCTGAGGCAAGTGGATTGCAGGTTTGAGCCCAGTCTAGGTAATTAGCAATTCAGCGAGACCCTGTCTCAAAATAAAAAATAAAAAATAAAATGGGCTGGGGATGTGGCTCAGTGTGAAGGCTCTGAGTTTGATCGCCAGTATCACAAAAATTTAATAAATACATTCAAAGTAAAAGAAATAACACATCCAAAATTATATACAAACACATGAGCATTTAGTTTCATTTCAGATGAGTAGATTGGGGTGGATTACTTTATAATAATGTTGAGATAACTGGAAAAAAGCAGCTTGGAGTCACTTAGCATTTAGTATACCAATTTTAGCTTCAGGGTGGATCAAAGACTCAAAAGTAAATAAATGAAACCCTGAAAGTTCTGAAGCAAACATGGGCAATTCTTTTGTTATTCTGCGTTTGGAAACGGAAGGCCTTTCTCAAAATGACTCAAACCTGAAAGCCATAAAAGAAAAGAAATCAGTGATCACACTAACACTAGTCACATTGTTAGGAAAAAACATAAAGAATTAAAAAGAAATGAAAAGCTATTATGTAAAGACTGACCATATTCTTTAAAAGATTAAAAACCTAAAGGAGAAATGGGCACAGGATAAGGACAGACAGGTCACAGATAACACATGCAAACGGTTCTAAACATACGGAGAGATGTTCACACTCCACCCCAGGAAGGAAAGGCCACTAAGAACTGGACCAAGCTTTCATTTCTCCCTGCTAGATGGCAAAAACTGAGGGAACATCCTGCCTCGGGGGCGGTGAGCTCTCCAGCCCTGCTGATGAGAACAGAAACTGATCGACTCTTGGGGAGATGATCTGGCCATATCTATCAGATATCAATTTCCCTCACCCTGTGACCCAGGCACTCCGTTTCTAGGAGTTAATTCAGCAGATACACTTCCACATGTCCAGAAAGACAAACGACAGCGGTCTCCGGCACAGCCCGGCTTGTCGGAGCCGATAAGGGCCATCAGGAGCAGGCTTGCTCCGACTTCACGTGCTGGGATTCCCCGAGGCCGCCTGCAGCCGCCAGCGTGGGTCAGCGCGGGACCCCAGAGCTCGGGCCCTGAGCCTGCCGCCTGAGGCCTACCGCGCCAGGCTGCCCCTCTGACCAGGCGCCAGTCTGGCCTCCGTTGTCTTGTCTCTGACATGGGATGTGCAACAATAATGACATCAGGGACAGTAGTAATAATAACTTCATCTACCGCAAAACTAAAGATTAAATGAATAAATCTCTTTAGGGCATTCAGATCAGTATTTGGCATATGGCAAGTGCTGTCGTGTGTAGGGCGGATGTTTTCCTCACTTTGCCGTCACGGGACATGACGCTCAACATCCACGACTTACAGGAGGAGCGGCTCGTCCCAGCGCCCTGTCTCAGAGGTCTCAGTTCACGCAGGTTGTCCAGTTCAAAGGCAGACGCAGTAACCACATAGGGGCTCCACGGAGGTCTCGGGGGTGGGGGGGCTCACCGCAGGGGACACAAGCTTGCTGGAAAGAAAGGAGAGGGCTGCCCTGCAGGGAGATGGTCCCTCTCGCCTTCTGTGGCCTGTCCCTCCAGTCAAGCTCCACCCTCAAGGGTGATGAAATCCTCGCTGGATTGGTCCCCTCGCGGGCGCTGCGCTCCCATCATCCAATCACCAGACACAGGAGATTTGGGGGCCCTTTTCAATTTAAACTATAACTCTAGAACTGTTGCTGATCTGAAACATTTTTCAAAACACAACTTTTAAAAAGCAGGGTGTATAAAACTGGGGCATGGAGTGAAAATGCCACCCTGTGTCCCATAAACATGTATCGTTAACTATGTGCCAATTAAAAATAAAATATATTTTTTGAATACTGAGTTGTGCAGAACTGTTCTGCGTTTTTATCCTCGTTTGAGCATAAAATCTCTCTAGAAGCATGTGTGAGCAGCCGCAAAGCGCGTCTGAGGAGTGATCGGGTCGGGAGACAGTTCTCCTGAGTGATTTTTATGCTTTAATATTTACAATGTTTTTTATTTTACTAAGTATGTGTATCATCCATTCTTAAGTTTTAAAATTAAAAAACCCATTTGGAAAAGAAGTCCCTTGAGGTGACAAAACTTTTCTGTTTGTAGTGGCGGTTGCATGAATTTGTACATGTATGTAAATTCATGAAACTGTACATACAGAAAAGAAAAAAGTAAAGTGTACGGTGTAACTTTTTTCAATACTGGAATTAGACTCAGAGTCATTACATTGTGCTACACCCTCAGGCCCCCCTTTTGTTTTTTATTTGAGACAGGTCTTGCTAAGTTACTGAATTTCCCAAGCTGAGCTCAAACTTGAGATCGTCCTGCTGCAGACTCCCAAAATGCTGAGATTGTAAGTGCATGTCACTGATAATTTTTGAAATGAAAAATGCACAAAAACGAGCAAGTCTGAAGGGCGGGACTGTTGAAGATGTGACTACGTTTTGAGAAGAAAGAAAGTCTTAGAGCTGAAGGAGGAAGAGCAGTAGGAAGAGGAAAGGGAGGAGAGAACCACACGCGGCACAGGGACCTACGGGTGCTTCTTTCCGTTGTGAGGCACACACCGAGGCGGCGTACCCTCTTGCCAGGCCCGATCACGCTCTCTGTCTTCATAATTATACCAAGGGATGCAGCTGTCATCCCTCCAAAGGCCCACAGGATGTTAAAAACGACTTGGCAAAGTTGTAAGTTGCGGGGCTGTTAGACCAGGATTGGCTGCACCTTTTCCTCTAATAATTAGGCTCAAGAGTGGCAGGATGGGTTTCAGAGACAAGGTGATATTTGAACTGAGGCCTGGATGAGTTTTTCCAGGGTGTCTGTCCTGCGTAACCCCTACTGGTGCTATTCACAATATGGTCTCTCTCTGTGGCTGTGCAGTGCCCAACATGCACAACCGTGGGCAACAACTCTGAGTTTTTCACACAGAGATGGGGAAGATGTACCAGTTCAACTTTGCTGTGTAACAAAACACCTCTCAGACATAGTAGCTGGTTTCTAACAATACATATTTAGAGATTGCAGTGGGGAGACAGCTCCCCTCTTCTCAGCTGAGCATGCCTCCATCCATCCGCAGGGGAAGAGTCCATAAGGTGACAGCCATCTTGGTCTCCTGGGGCTGTCTCAGCCACAGTTCTGGCAGACTCCTGATCTGAGAAACTCTCCATCGTATGCAAACTGGGCCAGCTGGTCACTCTCCCTGGTTGGGGGCTCTCAAGTCCAGGTTGGTCTGGCCTGGGGTGGCTGGGCTTCTCCCTGTGAGAGATCACCCAAGCCAGCAAACAGCTTCTGCCTGGCTCAGCACAGGGACTGTCACTGCTATCATGTTCCTTTGGTCAAAGGAAGTGGTTCGGCCAGCTCTGGCTGGAAACGAGCCCCAGCCCCCTGACGGTGGAAGGAGCTGTGAAGTCACATTGCTCAGGGCACGCTGTGGAGGAGGGGGGAACTGGGTGAGTTTGGTGACGAGCCTCCCACAGAAGGAAGTCCGACTCGGGCGCACCAACAGCCCTCCCAAGATCAGAACTGTCCTGCTGGTCCATCGACACTTTGTTGTTTCCAAACTGCTGGCTGATCCGAGAGGTGGTTTATTTATTATAACACAAAATCAATCGCTGCCCCTTTCCCATCTTGTACAATCAGGGAGGGAAAGGAAGCTGGCCTGTCCTGGGGCATGCAGGGCTGTGATAAGGTGCGGAGCAGGAGAAAATGGCAGGGGCCACCTGCTTTCCCAGCTCCCAGAGTGCCAGGGTAAGAACAGCAGGAAACAACCCATATTCCTTTATAGAAGTGGACAGGCTGGGCCCAGAGAGGGCAGGCGGGTGCCCAAGGCCACACGGCCAGGTGGCACAGCCAGGGCTAGGAGCTGAGGTCCTTCCTCCGGGTCAGAGAGGCCACAGGAGGAAGGCGCCTGGCAGGCCTTTTTGAGGCCGAGGCTATCGGCCATATGTAAAGGAACGGGGACGTGACCAGATAGAAGTGAATGGGAGTGCACATTTCAGGAGCTCCCCTGGCCTGCGTTCCTGAAGGCCTGTGTTTATTTATTATTTGAATTTGAATGATTTTTTTTCCCTCCGAAAATCCCCCAGAGCTTCCTCTGTCTCATTAGGTAGCAAATGGATTTGCAGGTATCTAATTAGGTTGGAAAATTATAGACAACCAGAGCCTTGACCAGGATTCTCTTGCCTCCTGGGGGAGCCCTCTAGGGCCAGGAAATCAGGCCAGTTCCAGTGAGAAGCCTCTGGGCTCACATGCTGGCCAACCACCAGCCTGCCCCTAACTCATGTGACTCTGGAGTGGTGGCTCCCTTCCCTGCACCTCGGCTCCTGTCCACCTTGAAGGGATGGTCGCAGTGAGACACCATGTGGCGTGGTGGGGTCAGAGACAGAAAGGAGTGGTCAGCCTCTGGGCCCACTGGGTAGGCTTGGTGTAAGAAAACTGGTGGTGGTAAAGCCAACAGTGACCTGTCCTGGGGGCACAACTGTTCCCAGGGTAGCTAGGAGGGGAGGCAGGAGAGCCTGGCACCCTGTGACCTGCCTGCCAGTGGCAGAGAGGAGATGGGAGGGGTTTGGTCCTTCACAGATGAGAAAACAGAGGCTCAGAAGGGGTAGTGACTGACCATGCACTGGCAGCAGTGGGGAATATGTGAGTCTGGGTGTGCTGTGTGTGTACCTGTGTCTAGCACCCCAGCACTTCCAACAAACCTACTGAGCTTCTGCAGCAGCCCCACCCTCCAGCCAGGACTACAGACTCTGAGGCCCTGTTCTCTCTGCTCCAAGGGCTTCATCACAGGACCCCCGGTGCCGGCTTCTGGGAGAGACAGCATGGAGGAATGGTGGGAGGTAGGGGCAGGTTTATTCCCAGGCTCCCTCCCTGCTCAGCCCGCCTCCACTCAGGTCTCCCAGCCTGCCCGCCTTGGCCCCTCGCCCATGGGGCTGGGGTTGTACTGCTCCCAGCTGTCTGGGGATTTGTTTCACCGTCCCTTCACCCCATCACTGAATCTCCATGAGGCTGTGACCACCACCAACGAGCTCTGGTCTCTGTCCCTCCCCATCTCGTGCCTCCCAAGGTGTCCAGTGAATATCTTTGCTTTCCATTCTGGCCTGCCGAGGAGGCGGGAGGCTTCCAGCCACCTGAGCCAGTATTTTTTATTTAGTGTTTTTCTTTAAGCAACTTGCTTTTCTCTAGGTCTTTTGAGCCTAGGTTTTTTTTTTTAAAGTAAACTTTTCTATTTTGGCCATTTTTAGATGTACAGAAACGAAGACAGAGACTGACTCACTTCTTAAACTTTATTTTAAAGAGAAGAGTTTCATTATCTCTGCAAATGGAAAACCAGCATGACTTGCCACAGATTGACTTTAATCTTAAAAATGAACAGGGAAAACAAAACAATGTTATTAAATTTTAAAAACTGAAATAAAAAGTTAACAGCTTAGTATAAGCAGTAATAAATCTGATTGATTTACCCAAAATGCAGTCTGTGCAGAGTTGGCTGGGGTCTGTGTATACGTGTGTGTGTGTGTGTGTGTGTGTGTATCAGTGTGTGTGCATGTGTGCACAAAGAGGAGGCAGGCAGTGAACCCCTTCACAGTGTGGGACCATTCATACCTGCTGTGTATTTTTCTGCCATGGTCTGTCACAACAACCCTACTGAGAGCTCTCACAGCACAGCCCCAGCTTACCCAATTTACAGAGCCCCTGCCTGAAGCAGGCCACTAGTCTAACAACCTCCATGTGCTCCCCATCATGGCCTCCCACCCACCTCATGGGGTAGCTGGTGGTGTCATTATTTCCACTTTTAAATGAGGAAACTGAAGTGTATGAAGGAAATGGTTCAAGGCCACAACCAGAAGCCACGCAGGACAGTGGGAGGCCAAGGCCTGCACTTCTGACCACTGGGTTCTACTACTGAAAACAGTGAGAAAGGAGATCTGTCTTTGAAGTGGGACTTGCATCTGGTGTGTGGCTCGCTGGTAGAATACTTGCCTACCACGTGTGAGGCTTTGAGTTCCATTCCCAGCACTGCAAGAAAGAATGCGAGAGACTGAAGGGAGAATCTTCTCAGTTTTATGACCCCCCAGGCAGCACGGTTTGAGATGTCTGAAATGTCTTGATTACATAAAGAGCCAAAAGCATAGAGAGACGAACACCCTAAACAGCCCGTCCACAGCCTCTCCCAGATTCGGCAGTCACAGGGGTTCTCTCTCTCTATGTGGACGTTTTACTTTGAATTGAAATAAACAAAGCCCTTTCCCCCATGTGTCCTTGGAAATAATACCAGGTGATATGCTTGCTCTAAGTCAATTTTAAAATGACCACATTACTGTGGGAACAAGATGTCTGTCTGTGAATCTCCTAAAATCACCCTGTGTGCCTCTGTTGGTAGGACTTGTCATACTTGGAAACTCAAGTTCCAAAGCTGAAGGGGGCTCAGTGGAGCCCTGTGGTCCCTTTCAACAAGGCTGCGGGTTGCCCAAGCCCACCAGCTCCTTCTGGAGGCAGGGGTGGGGAGGTGGAGATGGGAAGGGCAGGGAGACAGGCTGGTCACACCCAGGTGGAGATGGAGCCTGTGGGGAGTGGGCAGACGTGGGCCTCGCCGGGCTCTTCTCTGTGCCTGGACACTCCTGTACAGCCTCAGCCCTCACCCTACCTGCAGCCCTCTGTCCCCTCACTTGGACCTCCTCAGGTGTCCCCTCTCAGAGGGTCTTTGCTGTACAGCTGTACAATACCACTCTACTTTGTCTTCAAAGCACTTCCACCCGAAGCTCCATGGGGACAAAGACTCAGCCCTGTCCTGTGCTTGGCCACGCCCGACACTAGCAGGAGCCACATCCACCACTGTGGAATGAGCAGGTGAACCAAGGGATCACCAGCCTGTGCCTAGGTTCAGGCCCAGCCTCTGCTCACCTGCCCCTGGAAGGGAAACTCAGACTCTGCTCCTGAGAGATGGCCACATTTGGTTTTCATTTCCCAGAATTGTCCTCCAGATGTGATTATTTTAATGCCCCTCCAAAACCAGATGTATATTTATTCCCAGAGGGATTGAGAAGGAGTCTATGCCAATCATGGGGTGAGCTGGGAATCCAACAAGGACCCTCTCTGTGCCACAGTACGCGTATTTCTGACCATGGGGTCCTCATTCCCACACCCATCTCCTTCCTCGGCTGGGCTCATAGGCAGTGAAGATCCACCAGCTTGGACCCAGAAGCTGTGGTTCTCTGCCACAGACTCACTGTGTCACCTTGAGCCTTCCCTTCTGTGCCTGCAAAATGGGGGCTGTGACCTTGCTCTGAGCTCAGGGCCAGGGAACTACATTAGGTCATATTCCCCACCCCACTGACCTTTTGCAAATAGCAGCTGAACCACCCCATCCCCAGAGGCCTGGGTACCAGTCAGCCCCTGAGAAACACCTCAGGCCCCAGTATGCCTAAGTGCAGGAAGAATTATGGAGGAGCCAAGCGAGGAGGCCCCGCAGCGGCCTAATTCCAAGCTGTCAGGGTGATGCATGGGATAAATTAAGTTCCGAAATGAAGTCAGAGTGGCTGAGGCGACTTGGCCACAAAGCAGACTGTTTGTCCAACATTGGCTTGGGGTGACAGGGGAGCCCCTCAGAAGGCCTGAGCCAGCATACTCCAGGTCTATCTAATCTCTCTCAGCCCCCAAAAATGCCTGGCTACCAGGCCTTTGCTTGGCCCTGTCCCTTCCTAGTGTGCCTTCTCTGACTGATTTCAGACACAGTGACCTGCCACCTGCAACCTCAGCTTAGCAGGTCCTGGTTCTGGGGAATGGGGTCTTGTAGGAGTCAAAAGGCTCCTGGCGTGAGGTGCTTGGGCCAGATGGCTGGGCACAAGGCTTGATTTGAGGTGTAGCTGTCACCTGCCCACCTGTATAAGTTTGGGTTCTTTCAAAAGGCAGAATTTACAGAAATTATAACAAGAAGGATGTATTCGGAAGGTTTACAAATCTGAGGATAGTGAGTTCAAGATGGCGGCCTGCACATGCGAGAGCTGGAGTGTCCGATGGCTGCTCAGCTGCAAAGTAGAGCTCCCCGCAGGGACTGCAGGACCTGCGGTGTGTAGCAAGTCAGTGTCCATCTGTAGAAAACTGTGAAGGTGAGAGCTTTCTCAGAGGAAGAAGCTATAACAATCTTTCTTCTTCCTTCCTTTTATACCATTCAAGTTCCAATTGGGCCTCCCACATCCGGGTGGGTGCTCTTCCCTCATACGCTGGCCCACAAATCACTCACACTCTAATCCAGGCTGGTTCTCAATTCCGAATCTAGGTGTGGTTCCCAAACCCTAATCCAGGTGTGGTTCCTGATTGCCTCAAATTGACATAATCTCTCCAACGTTCACACCACCCTTGCCTGGATCCAGTGAGTCAGGACAATGAGCCTCCATCTGGAATTCCCTGCTGGGACCCTCATACTCTGCACAGTAACCCCTCTCTGCCCACCTTCAGGGTGACATTGGATACCTCCTCCAGGAAGCCCTATAGAGGAGCCTGGATTTCAGCCCCTTGACCCCCCAGGGCACAGGTTTCCTGGGCTCCTCTGTTTAATCCCTGGCTCCTTGTTCCCTCAGTACTTCCACTCCCCATTTCCTGTTTAATGTCTTGAGTGCCTCCTCAGTGACTTCCAACACGTTTCAATCTACTGCTTGACCTGTGGCTCCCCTAGAATGCAAGCTCCATAAAGCACAGTTTTCTCCTTTCAGTTGCTGTCTTAGCTCTGGGTGTGGAGCAGCACCCGGCACACACAGCCTCAGACACTAGATAAACAATAGTGAAAGGGAGGGCGCGCACCAGGGCTCGGAGGTGAGAGAAGGTGTGGGAAGCCTGAAGGGGCTGCAGGAGGTTGGGGTGTTGATGTGAGGCCCTCAGCTCTGAGGGAGGGTAGCAAGTGGCGAATGGGAAGCATCTGGAATGCCAAGCCCAGACAGAGAGGATGATGGGAGCCATGGCTGGGGGTTAAATGGAGGAGCAACAAGGTCATGCCTGGGCTTAGGACAATCTCCCTGGCTGGGTAGGAGGAAGGACTTCAGCATCCAGAAGAGAAGCAGGGACACCATCAGGGAAGCCATGGAATTTGTCAGATAGGGAAGAGTGGACACCTCCTCAGTGGGCAAAGTGGGCAGAGGGAGAGGCTGGGGAGGGTTGGAGGGTGGCCATTGTTATAGGCTGACCTTCAAAAACCTACCATAAACCAATTAAGGCAAGATAAGGATCTTTATTGATGGCTAGACCCAAACCTGTTTCACAGGGTGAGAATACAGAGAATGCCCAGAGTCAGGGTTGATGTAGACTTTGGGAAGGGGAGGATATAAGCGAGGTGACATAGGTACAGCATTATTACACAAAAACCAATCACAGTTACATAGCATCCGTAGTAACAATATTAACCACTTAAAATCTATAGGGTGTCCCTTACATTTGGCGGGACCCAATAGCACAAAACTGTTTTTTTCTTTTAAATAACCAATTATGAAGTGGGCTTAAGGGCCCACGTTGGGCTGAACTGTCTGTCAGCCCACCTGTGTCTGGTCTCTGGAAGGTGTCTTAAAGATGGATGGGAGTTGATATTGGACTACCCATTAATGTACCATGTGCCCGTGAGGCACCAGGAGCAAGATACAGAGGTGAGAAATAAGATCTTAGGTCCTAAGGGTTACAAATCATCACAGCACCCAAAGTTCACGAGAGATTCCAGGATGCCCCAGTGTTACTCCCTGGGCTTAGTACTCTGCGTAGAGTCACAGCAGTCCTCATCAGATCTTTACGGCAAACTCACAGCACACGGTTTCACCTGTCAGAAAGACTCTTAAAAATAGCACTTAGAAGAACAGCACAAAATGGAGTCACCTAAGTTTGGATCAAAACTTAACTAACATAGTCATGAAACAGGGATGAGGCCTGAGCGGCCTGGGGAGTGGGGCAGCAGTGAGCAGCCTCTCTGACTGGATGCTGTTTGATGCCCTCAGGCCAGCCACCTGATGGTAAATTCACCCCAACTGGTGACCCCAGGGGACTTGAGTGCTGGATGCCCAGCCTAGCACTGCCTTGTCAGGACTCCAAGTTGCAGTGCCAGCTGCTTATGACAAGAAGTTGGGCCCAGTGTTTGCCCATCCAGCACCTACCACATGAGTGTGAAGGAGGTGCATTACCCCAGTGGAGGACTTCCTCTGAAACCAAAGCTGAGCTTGATACATACAGCCCCACAGACAAGGCAGCTGGCACTGGCCGACACTGTGTCGGCAGGGGGTGTCTGTAAGCATTCAACCCACACAAATAGCACATCAGGTATTTGTACTCCTCAGGTTACAGACGTGCCTTAGTGACTAACTGTTGGAGTCAGAGAGTGGCAGAACTCTTCCAGAGGGATGCCAACCAGAAGGCCCCAGGCAGGTGGACTTGGGATCAGCCTCAGGAGGTGGGTTTCTATGCCACGTAGGAAAGATGGTCACGACACCTCAGCAGTTCAGCAAAGGAAGAGGGTGCCAGGAGGGGCCGGGGTGGGGGCCATCCTGGGACATGCGGTCAGAGGTTCGTGAATGCTAGCTCAAGTCCCTGCGGATGAAGGAGAGTTGGGCAAGCTGTCTTCTGGACTCTTCCCAGCCGGACGAAGGACAATTCGGGACATCTCACAGTGTAGAAAGGACAGAGGGGCAGCCCAGCCCTTGTTCCAGGCCCCAAACACCCACTTGCCACCAGCAGTCTCCTTCCCTTGGCCAAACCTGACACCCCGCAGTGTGGGGCTGCTGCTTCTCTCTTTGGCTGGGAACAGAGTTCCATTGGTGCTGTGGGAGGGCTGAACCAAATATGTTGCCCAGTGGTATTCAAGCCTAAATTCATTGATTAGTGAGCTAGGTCCAGCCCTGACCAAAGCCACTGAGAATCCCTGAAAGCTGGGTATACACCTGGTGGTCAGAGCTGCTCAGGGAAACAGGAAGCAGAAATTCTGTGATTCCCCCTCGCTGTTCCCAGTCTGCCCTTGGCAACTCTGCACACAGGGTGCAGGCAAGAAGCGTGGGTGGGGCATCAGCTTGGCTGCAGCTTGCTGAGGACTGGCCATCTGTCCCAAATTCTTTCCCGCTGCCTGGGCTTCCACTACAAAAGCAGCATCTCTGTGTGATCTCAAGAGTTATATCAGAGGTTACTGACCTTCATATACCAGCTCTCCATGTCCTGGACCTGTGCAGGGCTGCACACTCAGGAATCCAAACTCTGAACCCAGCCATGCCCCTTACCAGTTGTATGACCTTGGGCCTCACCTCCCAGAGGTTCAAACATTTCTCAGCAGGATACAGCCAGCACTGTAGTTAGTTTTAGTCAAGTCAATTGCAGACTTTGAGAGATAACAATGGAACATTTGATACAAAAATCTAGATTGTCAGCTTTTCTTTAAAAGTCAGAAGATTCAGTACTCCACTGGGTCCCCCTTGCTTCCTGACAACAACTCACTGGTATACCCACACCCTGCAGGCCAGGCAGCTCCGAAGGCCCGTGGGTTTCTACCTCACAGTCTCCTGGGAGCCCCAGCCTCTTGCCTCAGGGACTTGCCCACTGGATGGGTGCTGGTTGATGGATGAACCAACGGATGGAGCAAAAATGATACTAATAATGATAATAATATGCTCCTTCCTGTCCCCCATTTTCCCAGAGGAGCATGGGAGTGTCCTGGTGTTTCGTGAACTCTGAAGTGCTGGAAATAATAACAATGAAAACATGTATGTAGCGCTTACCAGGTAAATAGCCCTGTTCAAAGCAAGTTTCTTCACTGACCTCATATGGCCCTCACCACGGCCCTAGCAGGTGACACCTCTTCTACTGTGGGGAACAGCATGCCACGTCTAGGGTGTAGGGAAGGGTTGACTTAATTAATGTTGCTCAAGAGTCAGGGAAATAGCCTGGCACACAGCAGGCAGGTATGCAGTAAGGACCAGCCCCCAGCATGCTCTTCCACAGCCGTGAGCCCACGTGCTGGCCAGATGAGGCCACTGCAGCTGGGAGAGGCTGAGACTCACTCAGGTCACCGGTGATTGGCAGGAGCCAACAGAGCCCATGGTGGGGGGAGTCCTGAGTGGCGCTGCTAAGGGACCAGTTCTGGAGAGGGCCGTGGTGGAGCAGGGCTGTGGCAGCAGGGATATCCTGGCTCTGGCCGGGGTTTCACACTTCCTCCATCTCCTCCCAGCTCCACAGCTTATATCTGTGTCCAGACGCTGCCCTGCATCCCAGTGCAGTGGGCACCCTTGGTCCAGTTCCAGGGGACATCAGGGTCCAGTGAGAAGCAGCATGTGGGGGAGGGGTGCATACTCCAAGGCTTAGGGTCAGACCCACTGTGCCCTAGTCCAGGGCTGTCTCTTACTACCTGCAAAACTCTCCCTGGTCAGGCTTCCTGGCATGTGACCCTCTATTTCTTTCTGTTTCATGAGCCATCAGTATGCCTACATAGTAGGCATACTGGCAAGGGGCTGAAAGCTTCACCTGTCTCATTCCATTCATGCCTGATAACCTCATCTCATGAGAGGGAGACTAGAAATTCAGAGAAGGAAGCAAGTTTCTGAGGTCACAGAGGTGGGGTCAGATTTAGAATCAGGCTTCAGATCCAAGTCTAAGTAAGCCCAAAGCCTGTGCTCTGGAAATGAAGAAAATAATATGTGGACCTCATTCATAATGGTGAGATTACAATGAGACAGTTAAGTGACACTTCATAGCAAGTGCTCCTGCAGTCTCTCACACCACACCAGGTGTTATTCTCAGCATCTCAAACCTCAGTTCATTTAATCTAAGCATCCATGCCATCCACATGCCCCCGTGCTACTGCTATCATCCTCACATTGCACAGCAGGAAACTGAGGCATAGAGGGAGTCGGGGACTTGCCTGAAGTCACAAACCAGTGCATGGTAGGGTCAGGATTTGAATCCAAGCCTCTTTCCTCTCCAGAGTCCTTGCTATTCCCACTTCCCAGGAACACAGCACACTTGAACGTGCTGGATCCCAAAGCGCACCGGCTCTCCTCCCACTTCCAGCAGTATGATGCCAGCAGCAACGCTGGCACCGTAGGTGCAGGGCATGGGGACTCCTATTCCTGGGGCTCCTGAACCACCCAAGTTCAGCTGGGTCTGGCGGGGCGCTTGAGTCATGATCCTGAGGAGCAGAACTTAAAGCTTTAGAACACTGTAGGAGCCTCACCACCTACTTCCCCAGAAACCCCTGGGGTGCTGGCCCAGCAGGTGCCAGGAGGCAGGTTTGCCTCTTGGGCTCCAGCCTCGCCAGGTCCTTCTCTCCCGCTCACTTCCCAGGCCCCAGGCCTGAGACCACAAGCCCGTCCCTCAGGAGCCATGGCCATACTCTTCCCTTTTCCTGCCCTATGGCCCCTTCTCCTTGTCTTCCCAAGTGAGGAGACAGCTACATGCAGCTTCACTGCGCCTTCTTCAATATCTGGCTGTTCCCCAGCTGTCGCCTCTGCTGAAGCTTCTCCCCTCCCCCCGAAAAGGTCTCCATGTCCCTGCAATTGGAGTCTGTCTTCTTCTGAAACCCCACAGCCCCCATGGCCTCTATCACACCTCACCACACACGATTGTGACAGCATATGTCTATCTCAGCCCCTGAACTGTACACTGAAAGGAACTGCACAAATGCACAGCCCATTCAAGCACACTCAAACATGCAACCACACAGAAACATGCCTGAACTCTTTTCTCATAAGCTACACACACATAACCAGGGGCCCTGCTACACATGGGCACAGGTACACATAGAACCCACTGGCCAGGAAACACCTGCACACACTTCTACTGAGGCAAGCAGCAGAGTAATATCTCTGAGTTCACACAAGCATATGCACACACACATCATCCTTCCAAGCACACACGCAGCTGTGTGCATACCCACACACGCTATCCTTCTAAGCACATATGACTACCAACACACAATCACCTGTAGCCATCACAACACAAATCACACACAGCTACCAACACAAATCACGTGCAGAAACTGTCAGTCCTTCACACAGTTGAATATACCTGTGCCACCCAACAACAGGGTCATACTTGGATGCCACCCAGTGTCTGTGCTCTAGTCTGGCTCTGGGGCTGGGCAGGTGTCACCTGGGAGGCCAGCCTGGAGGCTCGGGGAGGGACTGGAGAGCAGCAGGCTACCACCTCCCGCTGGGGCACACACCTGAGAAGAACCGTAAGTGATGTGGTGGAGGGCTCTTAATAGAGGGGGTGCTTTCAGTGGGGAGGGCTCCCTGACCTTGCTTCCCACTTTCAGCCCCTTCCAGCTGTAGGCGCCCACCCCAGGTCGCTGTTCCAGGCATCCTTAATGGCCCTGTTCCTGAAGTAATAAGCCGTTTCTACCAGCATTCACAAACACAGGGCCAGCATAGCACGAACATAGCCCCAGGTGCCCCACAGGCCTGGTACCAGCTCAGCTCCGACAGTGCCAACCCATGGCTTGTGGTCTGTTCTACTTCAGGAACATCGTCACTGGGACCCTCCTGGAACCTCTAATAGTAGCGTTCACTCTGCCCATCCTAAAGGTGTGAAACTGGAGGCTCAGGGAGGCAAAGGGAATACAGTCTTCCCAAGATGGCTTCTAGTGCAGGGTTCTCCTCAGCCCTCACCTACCACCTGGGGAAGCAACAGGAGCAGGCACACCCCAGGTGGGTGGGCTCTTTCTTGGGAGGCTGAGGAGAGCTATTGCTGGGGACAGCTGGCCTTCCTGCGCTGGGAAAACTGTGTTCTCTACATGCCAGGCCTGAAAGCCATAGACACCATGGAACACAAGTCTCACTTGTGGGTGCTAACAGGTTGCGGCCAGGGTACTGGACAGAGGCAGTGTTCCTGTGGGACCTGAGGTCTCAAATCCCTGACCCGAGATAGCTGAGAGCATCAGGCTGCCCTGGGCCCTGCAGCAGAGCACAGTATCACTGGCGCCAAGAGCTTAAGAGATTACAACAGAAAAAGCTTAAAACTAAGAAATCTCTGTGCCCGGCTCGTTGCCTCTAAAAACGAGGCAAGGCAGCTGTCTAAGTAGAAAGAACTCAGGTCTAGGGAAGCATGAAACCAGTCCTGGTTGGCACAATGGGCCATCCCTCCCTGGCACCCTGATGAAGTCTTCCTTTGGGACTCTGGGAGTGGCCGGATAAGCCCTATGCATCACAGGCCTTCCCATCCGCTGCTTAATCTGGAGACTTTCTCCCCATTTTGACAGGGGCTTGGCGGGACACTGCCAACTGTGGGTCAATAGGCTCCCTTCTACTCCATGACAGAAGACAGTGTGACTTCAGGTTTAACAGTTTTATTTCTTTTTCCTAGTCTCAGGAGAAGACTGCATTTCCCAACTTGACAAAGCTATGTGCTAGGTTTGGATGTGGTTTGTTCCCACCAAAACTCACTTGAAAATCTGGCCACTATGGTTGAGGATGTAGCTCAGTGGTCAGAATGCTTGTGTAAGAAATCCAAGGCCCTGGGTTCCATTCCCCAGCACCACATAAGCCAGCTATGGTGGTGGCATGCCTAAAAACCTCCTCCTTAAGAGGCTGAGGCAGAGGACAGTCATGTGTTTGAGGTCAGTCTGGGCTACATAGTGAGTTCAGGACCAGCCTGAATCACAGAGAAAGACCCTACCAAAAAAAATCGGTCACAAATACAGCAGTGTTGGGAAGGTGGGCCTTTAAGAGGGATTAATGTTTTTCTTGCAAGACTGGATCATCACTTGTAGGACTGCATTAGTTCTCGAAAGAACTGCCTTCTAAATCTGGTCAGCCCTTTGGTCCTCCTCTCTTTCCTGTATGTACCCACCTGTTACTTGCTCACATGCTTGCCACAGCACACCATTCACCACCAGGCACTCATCAGATTCAGCCATCAGCTCTTGGACTTCTTAAGCTTTAGCATTATAAAATAAATAAACCATTTTTATTCATAAATGCCCAGCCTTAGATTGTCTGTTATAGCAACAGAAGATGAAAAAACACATTATGAAACTTAATTTTAATGGGAGGTATATAGGCAGAAGTGATGTTCACTACCGCCAAGACACTCTTTGCTCTTTTCTCTTGCCGCTATGACAATGTTTTGATGGGAAGAACTTATATCCAAGTGTCGATGTGAAGAGAGGCACAGGAGACTCACCAACCTATACTACATTTGTGTGAGCAAGAAGTAAACCTTTATTACTAGTCCACTGAGATTCCAGGGTTTATTCATTATCTCAGCATAGCTTAGACTAGCCTGAATAATAAGCTCCTCTTTAATGGGTTTTATATTTGGAGACTGCACACAAATTTTATTTGGAGAATTCTGTGACTAAACAGCCATATATGTAATGTCTTCCCTCAGCACCTTGCAGCTCTGGTGTCCTTGGGATTCTGTTTGGTTCATCTGAGGCCTCAAGGACAGTTACTCAGACTGTTTCAGAAGGATAGACCTCAAGCACCCCTTGTGACGATGGTCAGGCTGTGGCATCAACATTAAAAACTTTGGTATCCATACACAGGAAAGAAGTATGTTTTGCTTTATAAGAAATTAATAAACTGGTTACATCATCTATTATCCAAAGCAGGACATTTCCAAGAAAGGGTTGCAATGGATATGTTAATGTAAACTGAGATTGTCCTGGAACACCAGCTGGTTGGCCATCCTGGACACGAGGCCTAAGAGCAATGAACACCTCTGAACCCAACTTAAACTCGAGCACCTGCCTGACAGTGGGGGTGACTTTCCTATTCTTGTCCTCTGCCTTCCCTGCAGATGTAACCACTACCTTGAACTTCAAGAGATCCATTTTCTCAGTTAAACCAAGCAAACAAACATGTATCATATATATGGGAAAAATCCAGGCAAGTTGTTTTTGAGCCTGTGAATTTTGGACCGTGTTGCCTGTAGTCGTCTGTAACCAGCTCTTCTCACCCGGCGGAAGGGTCCAGGATTCCTTCCCGTGGTTGGCTGCCACTGTGGTGGATCCATCTCCACTGCTCCACGGGATTTCATTATAAGAAAATGTAGCAAGTCATTTGTGTTCTTGTTCAAGAGCACTGGAGTAGCTTCTAGGCTTTTGCCATTATAAACAGTGTTGCCATGAGCATCCCTGTGTGTCTCCAGGCGCTTGTGTGCAAGAGTTTCTCCAGGGTTTACGCTTAGCAATGAAATCACAATACTCCCAAGTGGTTGCCGAAATTCACGCTGAGACAGGAGTATATGTCTGTCACGTCATACCTTACTAATGCCTGTCACTGTTGGACTCCTTTTCTGTGCATAGTCTCTCTGTGGTCTTAAATTGTATTTCCTGATTTTTATAAGGTTGACCCTCTTATCTCAGACTTATTTTCCATTCATGTTTCTTTTGCTATAAAATGCTTGTTCCCATCTTTTGTTCTTTTAAAATTGAAATTGTCTTCTTAAGAAGTTTCTCGAATACATTACAGATAGTCAAGTTTGTTCATTATGCTGTGGTGTAGCCTCCCACTTTGCGGTTGGTCTTTTCAATAGTCACAGAAAATTAACTTGGAGGAAGCAGAGAACAGGCGTTGTGATAAACATATTAGCAGAAACAATAATAAAAACATTGGTAATACACTCAGCGGTAGACAATTGTGCATCTATGAAGAAAAAGAACAAGATGACTTAAAAAGGAATAGAAAGAGAACAAAAAGCTCTGGAAATATAAGAAAAATATCAAATATCTGTGGGGAGCTGAAGAAATTTGCCAGAAAGGAGAGTGAAAAGGGATAAAAGAAAATAGGTAAACAATAGAGAGAAATATAGAGGATCCATCGAGAAGGACCAATATTTGCATAATCAAGAAGTTCGAGAAAAAAATCATTATAGAAGGACAGGTAGATCTAGCAAATTTTCTCCAAACTGAAAATGAAGTTTGTAGAATGAGAGGAATCCAGCAAAGTGAATGAAAACAGACTCACCTGAAGACTAGGGGTATTGTTATGGTATAGGTCTAAAATGTCTCCCCAGCTTCTCGTGTGTCTGGAAGGTGACCGGTCCTGGGATGCTGTAGTCCTCAGTGGATTCATCACTGAGATGCCACGTACTGTTAGGAGGTTAGAGGAATAATGCCCGGGGGCACTGCCTGCCTCCTTCCTTCACCCTCTGGATGGGCAGTGAGTCCCCTTCTTCCACACCAGGCCCTTCTGAGGTCGCCAGCCAAGCACGGCAGCCTGAGACCACTGAGGCATGAGCAAAAATAAACTTCTCCTTTGAAGTTGTGGGTGTCCAGTATTGTGTGTGTATGTTGTGTTCCAGCACCAAGACAATTCAGGCAGGCAGAGAAATCTAAAAGCATCTAGAGAGAAAGAACACGACTGCTTTTCCCAATGAAATTTAGTTATGTTTTTGTTCACACATAATTATTACATTCAACTTGAGGGTGCGGAGCATGCGCACATCGTGCCCCACCATTCTTACTCCCCTTCCCTCCGCCCGCACTCTCTTCCTCCTAGACCCCTTCTCCTTGCAATCCATCTCCCTGTACTCTTATCTGGCTCTTTTACTTATTCATACTTTGGGCTCTTCATAGGAGACACCACGTGACAGTGAAGCTTCCACGTCTGATTTATTTCGCCACGACTAATGGTCTCAAGGTGCATTCATTTTCTTACAAAGGACTCAAATTTAACATTTTTATGGTACAGTAGTACTCCACTATGTACATATAACACATCTTCTTTACCTATTCAATTCTGGCTGACTTTTATCAATGATTAGGGAACAAAATGAAATTGGACTTTTCGATAGAAATTAGAAGACAATCATCGGGGGTTAGCCTTCAAAATTGAGAAAGAAAATCATTTCCAACTTAGAATTCCATGGCCAATTAAATGTGAAGCACTTTTAGATATGCAAGGTCTTAAACTTTCTAGCTCAACTACTTCCTGTGTTGGTCTGGTTTCTATTACAAATAACACACTGCCACAGAGTAGGGAAGTTTTAATGAAGAGAGTTGGGGTTTTGTTTTGTTTCAGCTTAAAAGGTCTGGTCCAAGATCCAGGGGCCACATGTGGTAAGAGCTTCCTTGCTGGCAAAGCTCTGAGGCAGCACAGACATGACAGACAGAGGAACGCACACGTGTAGGTTTGGCTCGCTCGTCTGTATTGCTCTTCTTATAAAGCCACTAGATGTCAACCTCAGTGCTTCTACCCTGATGCTCTAATCAAATCCTCATCACCTTCCAAAGCTCAGACCTCTAAAAATCAGTTAGACTCTCTACCTTTTCTCCCACCTTACCATAGGGTTCAATCCCACCAAACGTTCTGGAAGAGACGGACCACAGCACCTCCTTACAGACGCTGCAGATAGGTGTTCCCCCGAATAAAGGAGACTCCAGAAAGAAGACACAGGGACCAGGAAGCAGGGGCACAACAGGAGAAAGTGCGGAGAGACCTCCTCCAGATGATGGTCGGGGGAGGGAGCAGGCATCTGAGACCCAGCGGTGGGAAACCTGCAAGGATGGCTTCGAGAGAACTAAGCAGGTAGAATACGTAACAGGAGAGAGCGTGCGAACACAGGAGAGCTCAGGGGAGGAACACGGGGTGCAAACGTGGGCACCTAAGCAAGAAATAAAACAATAAAACAATCAATTATTAATTCCAAGGGAAATGCAAAGTTGTGCAGGACAGTATTAATCACGGAACATTGTGAATAGCATTTATTTTGTTATGATTGCATATACCTATTTGCAGGATATGACAGAAAAAGCACAAGCAGTGAGAAAAAACAGATAAACTGGAGCACATCAAAATTTTAAAATTCTGCATATCAAAGCATACAGCCTACAGCACTGGAAAAAATTCACACTTGTATTTCTGATAATAGGTTAATATCAGAAATAAGCTGGGCATGGTAGCACACTATAATACCAGCTACCTGGGAGGTTGAGGCAGGAGGATCACAATCAGCCTGAGCAAGTTAGTAAGACCTTGTCTCGAAACAAAAACAAAAACAAAATAATAATTAAAAAAAAGGGATGAGATGTAGCTCTATGTGAAGCTCTGGGATCAATCCCCAGTGCCATGAAAAATGCATTAATACAAACATTTCTACAACTCAACAACAAGAAGCTGAACCTGATTTTAAAATGGGCAAGACTTTAATAAGTATTTCTCAAAAAAGATAAAGAATAGTAAGTGCATGAAAAGATTCTCAATACCACTAATCATAAGGAAATGCAAATTAAAACCATAATCAAGGGGAAAAAAAAGCCCTCACACCCATCAGATAGTGTTATGGTGTGGATCTGAAATGTCCCCTAAAAGCCTTCCATATTTGGATGTTGTAGATCACCTATGGAATCTACGTGCTGTTAAAAGGTGGAGCCTGGTTGGTAGGGATGGATTATAGGTGGTAGAAGACCGGTGTGTGGTAGATTATAGGTTACAGGTGTGTAGTAAATCAGGGGCATGTTGTAGATTACAGTTATATGTCACAAGATTACGACGTGACCTGGAAGGGGCAGATCACTGGGGCTTAACCTGGAAAGCGCAGGTCTCTGGTACATGACCCGAAAGGAAATATGCTAGTTCTGCCCTTTCTCTCTTGCTTGGTTTCTGCATCTGTGCAGTGAGCAGCCAATCCTCTGCCACAGGCTTCTACCATTTCCAGCTGCGCAAGAAGGGACTGTGACCATCTGAAATCAGGAGCTAAAATAAAGCTTTCCTTCCTTAAATTGTTGATGTTAGGTATTCTGTCCTGGCAATAAAAAAGTAACTAAGACACAGTTGTTACTATTTTTTAAAAATTCCCAGAAAAATAACTAGTGTGGTTTAGGATGTAGAGAAATTGGAATGCTTGTATGCTGTTAGTAGGAATGTAAGATGGTACAGCTACTGTGGAAAAAAGTACAGCAGTCCCCTAAAAAGGCTTAAATCTAGGACCAGCCTGGGACACAGAGCAAGACCCTGTCTCTCAAAAAAAAAAAAAATTAAAACTAGAATTACAATATAATTCAGCAGTTTCACTTCCAGGTATATTTCAAATTGAAAGCCATGTGTTGAAGAGCTATTTGTACACCTGTGGTTATAGCATTATGCACAACAGATTACACGTGGACCAATCCAGGTGTCCACAGTAGACAAATGGAGGAACAAAATGTGGAGTATATAAGATATCCTTCATCCTTAAAAAGGCAATTCTGACACTTGCCACAATACGATGAACCTTAAAGACACTATGCTGAGTGAAACAGCCAGTCCCCAAAGGACAAAGAATGGATGATTTTACTTCTTTCAGGTACCTACCACAATTGGCTTCAGGGTAGACAGAACGTAGAGTCGGGTGGGAGGAATGGCGGGGGGGTGGGGGGGAAGGTTATTGGTGGCTATTCAATGTGGGATAATAAAAATGTCTGGCATGGAACTATTGCAGGCATATAGAACACCAAACAACTTTGATCAGAAGAGATCCTCACCACAACACATCATAATTAAAATTCTAGAAACCCAACACAAAGAGAAAATACTAAAAGCGGTAAGAGAAAAACAGAAGGTGACCTACAAAGATAAGTCCAACAGGATAACTGCAGACTTCTCAATCCAAACTCTAAAAGCAGGGAGATCATGGAGCAATGTCATCCAAGCATTAAAAGAACAAAAATGCCAACCAAGACTGCTATATCCAGCAAAATTATCTTTTAATTTAAAAGAACTTAAAACTTTCCATGACAGAGACAGCTTAAAGGAATTTGCAGCCACTGAGCCAGTATTGCAGAGAATACTTAAAGGAAAACTTAGAAAGTGAAAGGGAGGCCAATGTCACCAATGACCCCAGAGGAAAAGCGACAACAGCTAGAGGGGAATGAGCTGAGAAAAAAGTATGTTAGTAATCAGTGAAATATGAGTAAATAAGTTATGAAAATTAAAAATTCTGAAATAACTAAATTTGCCTTCATATCTGTCACTTTAAGTATATTTATGTGGTATAGATTTAAGTTCATTTAATGTAGCAGTGTGATATAGTTTTAACTTTGTCTTATTGTAACAATTCACTTATTAGGTCACTAATGAAAATTTATCCTAAGGAAACTGATCGATGTAAAGATAATCCTGTGAATGTACAAGTATGCACCTTCCAATAAAAAAAAATGTCCTGCAGATGGAAGGTGACAATGGTTAGAGATATACTTCAAGTCACTAAACTATAGAAATGACTGAGATGGTAATTTGTGTATTTTACCACAATTAAAAAAAAAACCCTGTCAAGTCACATAGGCATAATCTTTTAAAGGAGCAGCGGGGGTTGGCTGAGCGTGTGTGTCTGGATGTGCGTGCGCTTGAAGGGGTAAGGTGTATGTAAGAAAGCTAAGCCCTCCTCATCGTCACAGCAGAGCAACAAAAGATAGTCTCTAAAACTCAAGATCAAGAACCAGAAAGAAGCGTGCTAATGACATGGAGATATGTTTCAAAAAATTCAGCTGTGAGTTGGTAGCAGTTGCCGCTGGGGAGAGGGAGCTGGAGGAGCAAACTTCCATGTTTCTTAAGAAGACCTGCAAAACAATTTGATTCTCTAAATTATGCACAAGTAAAACTTTGTTAAAAAAAAAGCAAAAACTAATCAAAAGCAAAGAAAAATTGCTGAGCCTCTGCTGCAAGGCCTGATGACACAGGTAGAGGACACACAGGGCCTGGGCCACTTCCAAATCACCTGCTGCCAGGGCTCCTGCCCCTCCACCCTCTTCCCCAGTTCAAATGTGAGCTGAAGGCACACAGGGAAGGGAGATACATCTGCCGGGACAGAGGCCCACTGTTTACTTGGAGAGCCACACAGTCATTTTAATGTGCATTGGAAAAATGCAATTAGCATATCAAACCTGTGATTTCATGGAGATTATTGCTTATGATGGAGCCAAGTTCATTAAAGGGACAGGATTTAAGAAAAATACAGTCAGTCCTTCATATCCAGGGGTTTCCACATCCTCAGATTCAACCAACCATGGATAGAAAATATTAGAAAAAAACTGCATCTGTACTGACTGTGTACAAACTTTTTTCCTTGTCATTATCCTCTAACCAATACACATAACAGCAATTTACACGGTGTTTACATGGTATGAGATATTCTAAGTAATCCAGAGACAATTTGAAGTATTCAGAAGAATGAATGTAATGTTATATGAAAGCACTACACTATTTCAAGCAAGAGACTTTTGCATCCATGGATTTTGGTGTCCTTGAGAATGGGGTCCTAGGGCCAGTCCCCCTCAGGCACCGAGAGACAACTGCACTAGGTTGCCAGTAGAGGGAACAAGTAGAAATGGAGATGGGTCATTCAAGCAGGCAGGAAGTGACTGAAGACACAGGCAATACTGACTTGGGTTAGGGCAAGGGACCCCAAGGCTGGAGAGGCAGACAGTGAGACAGCTTGGCCCCAGCTCTCCTGAGGGCATGTGGCCATGGCTTGCCCTGCCCCTCTGTGAAGCCCCTGTGAGAGGTGAGAGGAGACAGCGGGGGCTGTAGGCAGTCAGGGATACAGGGGTTCCCCAGAAATGGAGAATTTATTTACTGGAAGGCAGCTGGCTATAACTCGTGACAGCCTGTAGCTGATCACTCCCTAGAAGACAACAGAAAGATCTTTAAGGGGGAAGTAGTTAAGGGTGGGCTGCAGCAGTGGGTGTAAGGATGAAAAACCTAACCAGCTATAGGACAGCCTCAGCTACACAATAAAAACCCCTAGACAGGGAGCCACCCGGGCAACCCACATTTCCGGGTCCCCCTTCTGTGTAGCAGAAGCTCTACTGGGTCAACCCACCTTTCCAGGTCCCCTTTCTGAGTATCAGAGGCTTTATCCTATCTTTCTTTCCCCTTTTGTAAGTTTCCCAGCAAAGCCTTTTTCTTCACAACCTGTGTCCCGTCTTTGCGACTTACTCTTCAACCCCATGGAGACACGAACTCAGCGCGGAGAACTGTTGGAATCAGGGCCTGGAACCTCAACAACTAACACCCCAAACCACTGTCGTCTTGGTGGCGGCTTCCCTCCTGCAACGAAGGGTTCTGCAGTTAACAACCATCGAGTCCACAGTGATTGCCGAGTGTCCTGTTGGTGTGCTGACTGACTAGTCACAGAAACAACTGTGATAAAAAGAGCAAACGCTTTTCTGGTGTGTCCTGTGTACAAGAACCTTGCCAAGGACTTTACATACATTGATCTTTTCATCCTCACACATCCCAAGAGGTAGTGTTGAAGCCAGTCAGCAAGACAGCCCCCAGGGATTTTTGCTCCTGGGAATCACATCCCTGCATGGACCCTTCCCACACGGAATAGGGTTGACCTGTGTAACCAAGAGGCTATTGCAACAGTGATGGGAATGTGGCTCCCACACATGAGCCAGAGATACGGAGCCTTCTTCTGTTCAGTATTGGATCAACTGCCCTGGGGGACAGCCAATTGCTTTGTTATGAGGACACCCAAGCAGTCCTATGAAAGACCAATGTAGCAAAAGCCCATGTCTCCTGCCAACTGCCTACGTGAACTTGCCCACCATTTGAGTGGGCCCACTCAGACTCTGTTTCCCAACTAAAAGATAAGCTGAAGGAGGAGAGGTTGGGCGTGGCCTTGTCTATCATTACACTGCATCCTAGAGCCTCGAATAGTGACGGGCAGGCACACAGTAATGCTCCACACATTTAACTGGGTTTTTCGTTTGTTTTTTGTACTGAAGATTGAACCCAGAGTTTTGCTCTGAACTACATCACCAGCTCATTTAAAAAAATTTTTAACTTTAGGACAGAACCTTGCTAAGTTGCTAAATGGACCAGGCAGGACTCAAATTTGAGATTCTCTTGCCTCCCAAAATGCTGGGATTACAGACATGTGCCACCACGTCTAGCTTTCATTGCCTGTAGACGTTTCCCCACCAGACTGGGCCCTCACTGGGGCTGGCCCCACGTCTGAATCCCCTTAGTCCTCCTGGGCCCAGTGTGGGGCTACTGTATGCCTGCAGTGACTGGATGGTCAAAGGATAGAAGGGATAACAGCAAGACCACCTTTGGGTCTCCGAAGGGCGAAGCCATTTTCTGGCAGAGCGGCCCAAGCCGTTGGCACTGAGCGGCCCTTGAGTGAACTCAGAGAGCTCAGGAGGCTGCTAAGGCAGGGTGGTTTCAGGCCTGAGGCTAATGGCTCCCACCCTCTGTATAGAGTGGGCCTAACGGCCTTGGCACCAGCAAGCTGGTCCCGCTTACCAGCCCATCCTCTTAAACCTCCTTCTCTAAAGTAGGGTGGCCAGCTGCTGAAATCCAGGATGCCCGCGGGCTGCAGTTCACGGAGGACCCGAAGCCAGGGGTGAGCGGCGGTCTGGGACGTTCGGCCCCTGGCGGCAAGGATGCCAACATCCCGTCCGCGGGTCCCAGGATGACCTCGCCGTCCGCGCGGGCCTCCTGGGTGTGTGTGCCCTCAGCCTGGGCGGTGCTGAGCACTGAATGTGGATGAACTAAGAGTCTGCGTGGCGTGCCAGGCTCCAGCCACCTGCCCCACCTTCCTGCTCGTGATCACACAGCATGTAATACACGGACGCACACGGGCACAGAAAGCAGCTACACGTCCCATGCGAGGAACAGGTGCAGGGATTCTGATCCTCGCCCCAGCTTCTCGATGAGCACGAGCACCTTGGCGTCCCAGCCTTTGTCCCTCGCGCCCCCGGAAGCTCACTTCCCCTCCCGCCCCGATTGGCCCGGACGCCCCCCAGCCTCTTATCTGCCCCTCGTCTCCCCCAGGAAGCCTGTGCTCCTTTCCGGAATCCGGGACCACCAGGGCCCAGAGCCTCACCGGGCTCTTCCCTGCGTCTGCGGAGTCGCGGCTGGCCCGAGGGGCCAGGGGCGACGGACGGGGCGCGGAGGGCGGGCCGAGCGCGGGCGGCGGCGGGAGGGGCGGGGCGGAGCGGCGGCGGGAGGCGGGAGCGCGCGCGCCGGCGGCGGCCGCCCAGGGCCGGGGCCGCGCGCCCAGCCTGAGCCCGCCCCACCGCCGAGCGTCACCGAACCTGCTTGAAATGCAGCCGAGGAGCCGGAGCAGGCGGCAGCGGCGGCGGCGGGGACAGCGGCAGCCCCGGCGCCGCGGCGAGGACTCGGCGGGCTGAGGCGCGGCGGCCGGAGCCCCGGGCCCGCCATGGGCCGCCGCGCGCGGGGCGCGCTCCGGACGCCGGCGCTGCTGCTCCTCCTGCTGCAGCTCCCGCAGCTCGCGGCGGCGGCGGCGGATGCACCGCGCGGCGGCCAAGGTGCGTGCCGCGGGTCCCGGCCCGGCTCTGCGCCGCCAACAAAGCGCGGCCCGGCTGCCGGGGTTGGGGCGCTTGGCTCGGGGCGCCGGGGCGGGACCGAGCCCACGAGACGCCGCCTTGCTGGTAGCGGGGTTGAGACCTCTGCCCTCCCCGTACCGCCTCTCGGGGGCTGGGGCGGCGGGGGCCCGTCGGCCGTGAACTTGGCGGGGTGCAGGTAGTCTGTCACTCTCGACCTGCGCTGAGCCGTGCAGTTCTTGCCGCTGGGGCGCAGCGGACACACGCTCTGTTGCTGCGGCCAACTGGCCTGGCTGCCTCCCCGCCCGACAATGCGTTTCTGGGAACCGCTGCGCGCGGGAGACCGTGGCCGCACGCGAGGGGGGTGAGCCTGTGCCTCCGGCGCGCGGGCCGCTCGTGCGCAGGGGCCTCCTGTGGGCCGTGTGCGTGGATCTGTCTCGGCGGGCCCCGTGTGCAGCTGAGGGTGTCTGAATAGAGGTATACCCTCGCCATGTAATACCCACTGTAAGTATGGCCTTGTCTCGCGGTGCCACCAAGTGGCCCGCCATCCGAGAACTCCTAGCATCCTGCCTCTGTGGGTGGTGTCCGGAGGCCCCGAGGTGGCGCATCGTCCCCTTTCCTTCGCCCCAGAAGGCCCCTCCGCCGCCAACCCTGCATGGCGGGCGGTGGGGCTCCGGGGTCCGGACCCAGCACACCATCTTGCCCCCTCCGCGACCGCCTCCCCCATTCCCATCCTCCAGGGCCGGCCAAGGAGTGCGAAAAGGACCAGTTCCGGTGTCAGAACGAGCGCTGCATCCCCTCGGTGTGGAGGTGTGACGAGGACAACGACTGTTCAGACAACAGCGACGAGGATGACTGCCGTGAGTGGCTAGCCTGGGCGCCCCGGGAGGGCCCACGGCGGGGGCGCCGGCTCCGCGCGCACGTGTCTCCAGCCGCCGCGGGCCACCGGCTCGGGCCTCGCAGCCTTCCCCCAGGCTGAGTGGCTCTTAGGGACCTGCGAGCGGCGGGGCGGCCGGCGTGTCCTGGAGGGGTCCGGGCGGAGCCCAGGGCGGGGCGCCGGGATGCGCCGCGAGGCGGCGGCTGGGCACGCTGTGGGCGGGGACGCGGCTGTTCCTACTCTTCCTACCTTCCTGCTCTCGGGCTCTCCGGGTCGGCCCACCCGGCCCACGGGGCGTGCGCGTGCAGCTAGCTTCCACGCAGCCCGCTACGGGCCGCGTCGGGCTCCTTTTCCTGCTTGCTTTTTTTGTGAATGAATGGGTTCCCCGGGGCCCCTGATTGGCCACGCAAGGACCACCCCATAGGCTTACTGGCCTGAACCACCAATCGTGGAGCGGGCGGGTGTGTCGCCTTTGGGCGCCCTGGACGCAGGGGCTCTGCCCCAGCCCCGCCCCGGCCGCACCTCCTTCCCCCCCTCCCCCCCCCCCCCCCCCCCCCCCCCCCCCCCCCCCCCCCCCCCCCCCCCCCCCCCCCCCCCCGCAACTTCCTGCCAGTAGGTGCAGCTTGGGCGCCAGTACCCACTGCTTTTCTGTCCAGTCACCCTAAAGACCTTTCTGAGCCAGCCAGCCCAGCCTCGGTATGAGTCATGGGGCCACCAGGAAAAGGTGTTTGTTTCCAGGAGGGGACGCATTCAAACCCATAACTGCCTGTGCTGAGGGAAGTGTTTGCCCACTCAGGCACAACCAATTTTGAAGCTCCTTCTTGGGATGCGTGGGGCTTCCTGTCTCTGCGACCAGAAGCGAGTTAGCATGCCGTTCCTGTGAGGGGAAGGAATTCCAGGACCAGGAAAATGGTTCCTGGGCCATGGGCTAGACTTAACTAAGGCCACGCTTGGAGGCACAGCTCTCAGGAAGAGTGGCCGGTGAGCAGACTTACAGCTCCCTGCGGCGTGCAGGAAGGATGCAGGGACACTTGGCACACTGTCCCTTGAGTCCCTAAATGTTTTAACTGTTTGCTAGTCAGCGTCACCTGTTCAGACCCAACCAGGAAAGGGCTCTGTGATTTGGGCACTTTGTTCCCACCTGCCTCAGTTTCCTCATCTGACCACTTGGGCTAGTAAGTCCCATTGGGGGTCTCACCATACCATTTTGAGGACTAATTCTAGAAATGTCATTGAAAGTAAAGACTAATACATGCTTCCCAGCAAGTACACAGTACTGTGGTAGTGTTCACTTTGTATAAACTCCTCTAATTTCCACAGCAGTCCTATTGTACCAAATAAAAGTGGAGGCGCCAAAGGGTTAGGCTACTGAGTTGCTAAGGAGGAGCTGCACTTAAGCGTCTGCCCCTCAGAGCTCCTAGCCTAATGTGTCCCAACTATGCTGCATTGCCACTGAAGCTGTGAAAGTAGCTGTGACTGGGTAAAATATTGGAGTGAGTCTCATGCTTCTGAGTTGCCCTTGTGGCCCCCACCGAGGGGAGGAGGTGCTGAGGATGCAGCGGGGATATGGAGACTGCACTTCTGGGCCTGGTCACTCTATCTCTTAGGGTCTTTGTGTAAAGCAAGGTCTTGCTCTGTATTGCAGGATGCTCCCGGAATCACTGCATAGCCCAGTCTAGCCATGATCTCACAGCAGTCATCCTGTCTCAGCCTTCCCAGTGCTGGGATTACTGGCCACCACACCCGTCTAATTTTTATGTGGTGCTGGGGATCAAACCCAGGGCTTTGGATGTGCTGGGCAAGTGCTCTAACCATGGGGCACACCCCCCTCAGCCCTCTTTGGGTCTTTATAATAGCAGACTTGTGAGGATGTTTGTGAATTCTCGGTAGAAGCTTTTCCTGTCATCCTGGCTCAGCGAGGTTGAGTGACTTGCTCAAGGTCACACAACTCAAGATGTCATAACCTGGTCCAGGTCTCTACCTGTTTTCTTGCTCAGGAGCACTGTCTGTTGTGGTGGGGAGTGTGGAATGGAAGGATGTCGGAGCTGGAAAGCTATATTATGAATCTTGAACCTGTTGTTTTTCATATCTGGGTGAAGCTTTGGACGGGGAGAAGGTGTGGAGTAGCCAGTGGTTAGAAGACATCAGGTGAGGCCAGAAGAGCTGTGATGGCCAGTCTGGGCTCTTGCATTGGTTTTGGGAAGGAGGAGGTAGAGTTATAGGCAGAGTATTGGATGAGAGCTAATGGTGTCAGGGCTTAAGTATCAGGTGGTTGACTTTTCTGAGGTTGCCTCCTTCCTCTGCCTAACAGGGCAGCTGCCTCTCCATCCTTGGTACATAGGGGAAAAAGTGTCGGCTGGCAAGGACAAGTCAATGGCTGAGTGTTCCCGTCTCTGAAGTCTTTAAAAAGGGCTCCTAGTAGCCACAAAGGGAAACTGAAGAAAAGGGTTGGGGCTATGTGTGTCTGTGAATCCATTCTAAGCTTCTTGTCCCGACTGATTGTAACCGTGCACTCATGGCTGCTGGGCCTTGCTTAGGAGCTTCTGCCATATACCTGACCCCCTCCCATGCCACTCTGCCCACAGCAGGGCCTGAGCTGCTGTCTCTGTACCTGGACAATATAATGGGTTTGAGTTTATAATTGATTTCTGTGTGAGGCAAAATATGTTCAAGCTTCTAGAAGAGCCAGTATGCAGTTTCTGAATGACACAAAGCTGGTGGAGACTGGCAGGAGAGTGCTTTTGTATTGATGAGGCCAACCAAGAAGGCCTTCTTAGAGGGGAAGATGGCTAGGCCTTGAAAGATGGCAGCTGATAGTACCTCAGGATAGTACCTCAGCTGATAGTACCTCACGTGGGTGATATGGACCCCAACTTATGGAGGACGCCTCAGAAAATGCTCAGAGAAGTGACTTACTCCCCCAGAGCCTCACAGCACCTAGGATTGGAGCTGGAACTGAAACAGAGGCCTTCTAATTCTTGATCTTTACCCACAGTGAGTGGGATTTGGCTCCTTGGAGACACAGTTGGAGCTGGCAGCATGGAGAAGGGAAAAGCTCTTGGGGTTTCAGTTCCCAGCTCTGAGGACCTTCAAAGTGGAGGAAGGAGAGGGAAGCGGAGGGCCAGTCCAGCTGTGGGAAGTATGGGCGGATTCCTGGCTGTAGACCTGGGTCACGTAGACCAGCTGGTCTCTAGGCTTTGGCTTCCTGCTGCTCCTGGCGTCTGGGTAGAGGTGGGGATTCTATCTTTGGCCAGGCCTCTCCTCCCAAAGGGACAGCCACAGCACCAGTGCATACCTGTCAAGTGTGGCCATGGGCCAGGAATGGTGCTGAGGTCTCATGTGCATCTTCTGTGCTCTTCTAATCTGTGAAATGGGGCGACTCTGCACAGTGCCTGGATTGTCCCCAGTCTGTAAGGCACAGAGAGGGGGAGTCATTGACTCAAGCGTATGTGGTGTTTAAGTGAATTTTCGGGGGTGTGGATGTGGGCACATACCTGTGGAACCTGGGCTGTTTGGTGACCTCTAACAAGTCCTCCTTCTCTAGGTATTTGTTTTGTATTTTAAGATGCCATCCCTTCATGTCCCCTCAGCTCTGGGGAGAATTCTGCTCTTTTGTGGAAAAGCTAGGTACATAGAAGGACCAGTCTTGTGCTCATATACCCCCACCTTGTTCAGGACACTTTCACTTGCTTGTGTCCCCAGCCTCATCGCCCCTCCATCCCATGTCATGGCCACAGCCAGGTTCACTGTGGCTGAGTTCATCAGCTGGCAGAGCCAGGCTGCAGGAGTGCTGGCCTGGTGAGTGACAGCAGCTTGGACACCACTCCCCACGGTGCTGGAGCCTGTATCTGGCCCTCTGGGTGTAGCCTGGACACCAGGCTCAACTTCAGCTCCTTTTTGGGTAGAATCATCAGGCAGACATTGCTTCTCTTCTCAGAACCTCAGTTTCCACATTGGACCTGGCAGCTCTGCTACTCAGAGTCTTTCTGGGGCTCCTGAATACCCCCAGGACAGCTTTACACTTGGCTCCACATGCCAGCCCTGTGTCCACTCCCCTCCATCCTTTCCTGTGAGCCTGGCCACCGAACTGTAGCTCTGTCACACTCTTACCTGCCTCGGCTTCTCACCTCCAGGCCTTTGCATGTTGTGGTTCCGTCTGCTGGGAACACTTTTCTGCCCCGTCGCTGGCTATATTTTTTCTTGTCCTCTTAAGAGATTCAGTGCAAGTGTCACTTCTAGGAAGCTGTTCCTGCCACCCCTTTCTTCCTATATGAGACATAGGAGTCAAGATAAGAGACTTTGAGACCCATGTTAAAATCTCAGTTCCATGTAGCCCTGGATCAGACACCCTGGTTTTCACATCCCAGCTGTCACCTCTTAGCTGGTTGGCCTTGGAGGTGATGATAATCCCTCTTCCCAGAAATATCGTGAGGATTATATGAGCTAATAATGCACTTGGTAAGCAGGAAGTGTTGGGTGACCTGTAGTGGGGGGTGAGTCTTGGTGACAAGCATTTCACTGAGGGCTCTGGGCCCCTGCATGGAGGGTCTTGCAGGCTACTGGAAGTACTGTTACCCTACCTCACCTACTTAGGTAGGTGTTTTCTGAAGGCTCCTACAGTAGGTGCTCACCTCAACCGGGGAGTTGCCCCAAGGCCATTCAGCCCCAAGATGACCTGGAGGTAGCAGAAGAGGCCCAAGGAGGGGCTGGGGAAGAAGTGAATCGAACAGCCTTATTGGCTTAAGGAATAAATAGCCTGGTGCCTAGGGAGGACCAGTCCTGTGAGGCCTCCTGCTTCCCACCTGCTTCTGTGCCTGCAGTCCCATGACTCTTCCAGCAGCCCCAGGCTTCCCTTGGTGCTCAGCACAGATCTGTGCCCTGGGCTGGTCCTGTAGGCCTGGGGTGTTTGCTGAAGGCTCCCCCTTGGGCCTTCCCACAGCCCTTTCTGGGTGGTGACCTCTCTGTGATCCTTAGGGTGTCCTAAGCTATGAGTCTAGGCTATAAGGGACCCAGGGCTGGTTGGCCGTCTTCATCTTAGTGACCTGACAGCTTTCCTTCCTTGGGGAAACATTGGTAGCAAGTGAAACCAGAGAGGGAACCTGGGAAGAGAGTGAAGGGAGCAAGGTCCCATAGGGCCTATGGACCAGGTACCTTGAGGAGTATAACCCGATGGGTATTCTCCTGGCCCTAGGGCTAGTAGTCACACCCAGCCCTGGAAAGTGGTACGGAAGGAATGGGGCCATGTCCTTGGAGCCCTGGGTCTATATAACTGTTAACACTTGCCCCCAAACACCGGTTCATCCAGGTCACACAGTCTCTGCCATCTCCCAGGGGGTGTCTTTCCTGACCCTGCCTTCCATTTTTCCAGTCCAGCATACCACAGCATATCTATTATTAGTTCCCTGAAGGGCCCAAGGAATGGCACAGAGGTTAAAGTGCTTGCCTAGGAAGCTCAAGGCCATTAGTTCAATTTCTCATCACCATATAAGGCCAGGCATAGGGCACGTGCCTATAATCCCAGCACTCGGAAGGCTAAGGCAGGAGGATTGCTGTGAGTCCAAGGCTAGCCTACTGGGCTACATAGTGAGTTCAGGACCAGCTTGGGCTGTAGAGTGACACCCTGTCACAAAAAAGAGGAGGTACTACTTACTGTATGCCTGGGGCCACACCAGGCAGTTGGCTTTCTTTAGCTTTGCTACTTAAAACCGTATTAGGACTGGTTTCTTACTACTCCCATTTTAAAGATCAAGACCAGGTCTGTCTGCTTTGGAGCTCAAGCCCTCCCTGGAACTATCATCTCAGAGCTCTGTCCACTCTGGTGGGGTACAAGGACCCAGTGCCCCCAGGGTGTGAAGGAAATGGGGAGTGGCTGTGTTGCCCAGGTGTGTTGTCCTGGACTACAGGTTTCTGGCCTGGGGAATGGGGCTGGGGAGGGACCCTCTTCTTGGGAGATCACACAGAGCTCCAGCATAAGGCCCCCTTTTCTATGCTTCCACAGGTATAACCCTCCAAAATTTCCAGTGGCTTCTGTTAGCAATTCTATGCAGAAAGGGAAACTGAGGCATGGAGATGTGTTGCTAATGAAAGTGACCAGGGAGCATTGTTCTCCATTTTCCTAAGTCACACAGGCCTGATAGGCCTCCTGGCCAGAAGGTGGCTCCCAGTGTCAGCAGGGGCCCATACCCAGAATTGGGGTGCCCTTAACTTCTGAGTGAGATTGGAGGCAGAGCAGCACGTGCTCCCACCTCCCATCCCTGCCGCACCCACATGCCACCCTACCTTCTGGGTCTGCTGTTCACAGGCTGAGGGGCAAGAATAGCCCTTTTGTAGCACAGAAGAGCTCCAAAGTGGGGGTACATCAGTGCCCCACTGCCCTGGCTGAGCTCTGCCTTGCCCACCTCTTTCTGGGAGGAAGTTACTTTCCTGTTGCTGAGACAAAACGAACAAACAAAAAACCTGATGTGACTTAAAGAGATTTTGACTCATGGGTTTTGGAGGATTCAGTCCACAGTGAGCTGGCTCCCAGGAAGAAGGGATGTGGAAGAAAGCCTAGTGAAAAATAGCTGCTCACATCTCAACACCCAGGAAGGAAAGAGAGAAGTGGGGAGCTGAGACAAGAATATACCCTTCCACATGATGTCCTCAGTGACCCACCTCCCACTGGACCACGCCTCCTAACAAGCCACTCATTCAGTGACCGACCTTATCAATGGATAAATCCACTGATGGGTATTGTGTCCCCACAATCAGTCACCTTCCAAATATTTGAGACTTGGGGAGAGCATTTTAGGTCTACACCAAAACAGAAGTCATGTAAGTTAGAAATGTGAATCCTGAGTTCAGGAGTACACTTCACAGAATGAGCTCAGCCCTGAAGTCACTTGTCCTGGGCAGCCTGACTGATCAGTGGCAGGACTGGGCCATAATTGTCTGCCCCAGGTAAAAGGACAAGACATGCCTTCAAGGCGTATGCTTGTACTGAGGCACCCTTATTTCCCTCTCTGCCAGCCCCTGCCAGTAGGTTTTAATTACTAGCCCTATGATCCTGGCTGCTCTCACAGGCTGCCATAAGTCACCAACAATGCTGGAGTGTCTTATAGGGGTGCTGAGGACTTTATGAGAAGCCTGTTCAGTCCTGACTGTGCTTTCTTTATTCACAGTGCCTGCTCTAACCTCTGGGTCTCTGACCAAGCTTGCCTACTTTGGAGGTGCAAAACCAGTGTATTGTCAGACTCCTTAGTGTCCTTGGATGACTGGGGGCTTCCAGTTCACACTGTTTCCATGACCTTTCACTGCTTCCATATACCTGTCTGTGGTACACAGAATGTAGCAGGACCGACAGCCCAAGGCCTCTCTAGTAGATGACAGTCTGGAGTCCATGAGGGTGCTCACGTCATCACCACCCTACCCCAGCCACAGGTCTTAAGGTGGCACAAAAGACTTCATTGCCACTACTCTACAAAGGATTTCAGTTTCCAGCTTGTCTCCACACTGCATGGCCCTTACCAGTTTGTGCCTCGTGGGATATGTGTGGGAGGCAGGCAGTTCATTTAGCACCCTGTTTTCTTGGTGAAGAAGTTGAGGCTTAGGGCAGGACTATAGTTCATGTAGGAGCCGAAACGCAAGTCAGTTGATTCTGTTCATTTTTTCCCCTCCATGAAAGTAACATTTTTCTGAATACGTGTAAGTGATTTCACTCTTGCAACAGGAAATACAGGTAATGAAGCAGAACGAAGAGGGCAGCGGTCACTCTTGGTGATACCGCTACCTGAGCAGTAGCTCTTCCCAGACTTTTCTCTTGGCATGTGAGTTAGCTGATATGAATGAACACATGCATTTTTTAAACAAAATGATACTGATTATACTGGTACTGATTATTTTTCTTCATGTCATGCATGGCTTTCTATGTCAATAACAGTAGATTCAGATTATTGTTTTAAAGGACTGGATATTAGTCCGGCATGTGAACTACCCACAATTCAATGATGTTCTTTTCTTTTTTTCTTTTCTTTTTCTTGAGACAGGGTCTTGCTCTGTAGCCCAGGCTGGTCCTGAATTCACTATGAAGCCTAGGCTGGCCTTGGACTCGAGGGCAATCCTCCTATCTCAGCCTCCTGAGTGCACCCGACTTATGTGATGCTGGGGAATCGAAGCCAGGTACTTAGCACTTGGTGTTTGTTTAACCGCTCAGCCATTCTTCCAGCCCTGGTAGTGTGGTTTTCAATTGGCACGTGTGTAGTTGCTTCCATTTTTTCCTCATTTCACACAAAGCTGTGATAGACATTCTTGTATTATATCTTCACACATTTATCTGATTTCTTCTTTATAATGAATTCTTAGGAAAAGAATAGCAGGGCATGTACATTTTTATCATTATCATATTGCTCTGTAGAGAGGTTTTTTTTCCTTGTTTCTCAATAACTCCCTGTATGTTCCCCTACAGCCCCCATTTCCAACAGGGTGGCCAGCCCAAAGGACCTCCCCCTTTCCCTGAGCACAGGGCCACCTTGTCCCAGTCACATGGGACAAAGTAGCTATATCTGGGCTACACAAAGCTGAGTAAAGAGAAGGAGCAACTGTGTTCTTGCCCCAAGGACTTCTCATCCCACTAAAAAAAAATAACCAGGGGAGAACAGAACTATTCCTTCATTCCTCCCAACATAATTCCATCTCCTTCATCCCACTGAAGTAATCGATTTGTTTTGCTTATCTCCAACTTGCTATATGATCCTGGACAATTTCTTGCCCTGTCTAAACTTTATATTAATTTGGTTTTATCGGGGTGGGGGTCCATGTGCCACCTCCCCTGGCACAAGCCACCCGAGCAGAATTCTTCCACCTGGAGCTGACCGGTGTTTTCCTGAGGGTGGGGAATCTGTACTCCTGGAGTCCCTTACTGGATGAACAGGGCTGAGGGCATGCTAGGAGGGATTCTGGTCAAGACAGAAGGCAGCTGGCCTGTTCAGGTCACTTCCAGAACTGAGTGCTGAGGCCCAGATTCCTTGGGCTGCTTGCTGTCCCACCTTCTTTTAGGGCTCTTGATTGGGTTGTATGCTGTGCAATGGTGGAGAAAAACTGGGCAAGGACCATGCCTCAGGCCATCCTGAGACAAGGACAGCAGCCACATGGTGGAGGCGTGCAGGCTGTTGGGGCCAAGAACCCGGCTCTGGAGAGACGTACTTCACTTCCCTTCTGGAACCCATGATTCCAGCACAGGGAGGAGCCAAGCAGAATGAGCATCAGCAGTGTCTTTCCTCCTCCAAGGACACAACCAGAGGACAGCAGCTGAAATCACAGCAGGAGCGATGTGGATCAGTGGGCCAGTGGGAGGGACTCGGCCTCCTGGAGGGCAGCAGTGACAGGAATCATCCCATCCTGCTCCTGCTTATCCTGGGAGACCCAGGGCGCCTGCTTCCTGGATGGCTCCAGGATCTGACTAGTCAGCCGGGCCTGGCATGGTTTGTTATCCACCAGGGGCCTTGGTTCATCAGGTGTCCTAGTTTACATCAGAGACAGGGCAGCAGATGAGAGGCTGGAGGCCAGAGTGGGCTTTCCTAATGGCCTGGATCCAGGGCTGTTCGGCCAGCTCTCCCCTCCACTTCCTGGACCCCAGCTGCCATCTGCTGCCCATTACCCTCAGAGCCCCTTCTAGGCCTGGGTATGGGCTCATGGCTTGGGCTCGGGAGTGGGGGGGTGGTATCAGGAGGTAAGTGGCCATTCTGGACACACAAAGGCCATGAGGCCAAGATGATGCTCTTCCTCCCACATCTGCCAAGGAGGCCAAATCAGGCGAAGGCCCCCTATAAACTGTTGTGGTGGCAAATGATTGGAAGCTGAAGAGGTGCCAGCAGTCTTTGTTCCCAGCCCGTCACCCTCTCGTGGGATGTCTCCTCCCCAGGCTATGGCCCACAGCATATCTGGCCCCTCCCCTGAGGGCTGAGTTTATTCTAAATAGCCATGGCCTAGTGGCCAGCCACCACTGCTTTCGTGTTGCCAGGCCAGTGCTGCTCTTGGGCTCTCTACTCACTGAGAATGGGGCATCTCCAGGCCCCTCTTGGCTCCAATTCTCTGGGATTCTTTTGTTTTCCCCTGAGAGCCAAGTTGTTCATAGTAGCTGGAGTCTGCCATGACCAGGCCTCAGGTGTGGGGGCTCTGAGGAGCTAACCCCTGTTCTCTGTGGCCCAAACACCCAGGGCTAAAAATAGGGACAGTTGTAGAATCTAACTCCAAGGGGCCCCTGGGCACCTGGCCTCATACCTTACAGAGGGGCCTGGAACCAACTGTTTATTAGCAGAGCCTATAGCTGTGTGATTTTTTTTTCCTATTTATATTTGCAGAGCTCTGACTGGGCAGATTTTTTTAATACTTCCGAACCAGCCCAAGCAGACTTTATATTGGCTGCTTGTGTGACACTCCTTTGTCTCCTGCTCGCTTCCCTTCCCCCGCCTGCCAGTTCTGCCTGCTTCTGGGGTAGGGGCCAAGGGCTGCATGTGGGACGCATGGCTTCACGTCTACAGCCTTTCTGCTTCCTGGTTGGGAAGTCGGGGTAAGTCCCTTCAGCCTGAACCCCAGATTCCTGTTCTGCACCATGGGGAAGGAGTCATTTGTGGCCTGTAGAAAGTACCAGAATACTCACTTGCCTGAACCAGGCCTTCTTCCCGTGCCATGGAAAACTCCCGCAGAGGTCCGGCAGTGAGGCCCCTGCTCTCCCTCTCTTCCACCTGTGGCTGATTGCGTACTAAGGTCTCTCTGAAAATAGGCTGAGCCCTTGTCCTGCTTATAAACTGAACTGTATTGCCAGTTACCTGCCAGGTTCTCCGCCTTACCCTTAGAAACCAGAAAACTCTTACCTTGTCGCTACTTCTGCATGACCTGGGTAAGTGCCCCTCCCTTGGGCCCTAGCCCTTCTCCTCATTTGTCCTGGGAGAGTCAGGATTAGATCAGTAGTTTGAACCTCTTTGGGAAGCATTGGAAATTCAGCCCCAGCTCCTTTCCTGGCCTGACTCCAAACCTCTGGTTGGTGCATGGCCAGTTGGGAGGCATAGCTGTGCCAATCTCCAGGGACCCCCACCTCATCTGCTGGTGGCCAAGTCCACATCTCACTGTTTCCTAGCTGTGGGACCCCAGGCAAGATACTTCACTTCTCTGAGTGTCTACCTCATCTGTGCCATCAATACTGCCCCCTCCCGATGGCTGCAGGGTTGAGCATGAAGCACTAAGCAGTGCCTGGCTCGAGTCAAAATTGGCTGAACCTCCAGCTCCCGTGTGTCCTTCAGGGAAGCCCTCGCGTAAGGGCTGCTGCACTGCTGGGTGAGGCGAGAGGAGCCAGAGAGCCTGGAAGGGTGCCTTTGTCCCTCTTCTCTCCTGTGACTCCAGGCTGGAACTTACTGGCCCAGTTTAATCAGGGCGAGTCCTTCCCGGACCGCATTAGGAAATGAGCCCAGGGCCTTGGGGACTTCTGGGAGGAATGGGGTGCAGGAGGAGCTTGTGGTATGTCCGGCCCTGCCTCCCAGTTATGCCCATGAAGATAAGGGCTTTTGGTCCTCTAGACAACAGGACATAGACCTGGGACATGGAGTGTGGACAGCCAGTGCTGTGCAGACAGACTCACCTCTCCCTTCTGTCCCTGCTCTGCCCCAGTCTCATCTCTTAGGGTAAGAAGCTGAGAGAGGAGAAGTCCCTGGTTCTGCTCACCTACTCCTGGTGTTCCTATCCTTGGGCAGGGACAGAGCAGGCCCTAGCAACTGTGCTAATCACATGGATAAGAAGGCTATGGCTTTTGGCCTATGGGCACATCCTGGTTTGGCCAAAGCCACCTCCTATACTCTTCCAATGCAGGAATGTCTCAGCAGCTGGGGAGTACAGGAACTCACCCCTGACCAGCTGTCTGTGCCTGGACACTTCTTCCTGTTAGAAATCCTTTGTCTCCTGCTGTCTGTCAGTCCCCATCCACCCCCCATGGCTCTCTTGCCTTCTCTGCTCCCAGCTCTCTTCCTAGGATCCCTGCTTATAGACACTACACACCCTACCTCCCCCCAAGCCAGCCCATCATCCCTTCCCTCCTGTGTTCCTGCCCCAGCCCTCAGCATAAGAGTGCTTGGCCTGTGCCGGTTGGTGTATGCCGTCGGCTCAGGCAAGGCCTATTCTCACCTGGGGCCGCTGCTTCTCTGACACTCCTGGTGTGAGTGTTGTAAGGTGTATGTTCTCAGCTGCTGTGCATGTTTTTCTCCTTCTGTCACTATAAATTACCTTCCAGAGTTTTGAGAAATGGAGGGTGACAATAGATGTGGCATGTCTGGAGGTAAAGGTGACATCCTTACAGACAGCTTGGATGCCTGGGTAACAGGGCAGCAGTGCCCAGATCCACGATGACCTGTGCCGTGATGAGGCTGTGGCTGGGCTCCTGTGCCTCTGTGGACCCATATGGAGCACACAGGCTTTGCCTGGCCTTTGTCAGGATCCTGAGAGTTGTCTCTCCTCCTCTCCCGGAGTTCTTACCTGCATGGTCCCAATTCCTCAGATTCTTCCCCCTGCCTACTTGATGGACTAGGCCCTGCCCATCCTCCCCCCACAGTCTGTCTCGTCCCAGACCTGCTGCAGCGCCCCACCTGCCATCGGTCCTCCATTTTGCAGCCAGTGCTCAGACGCAGCTCTGTCCTGTCCTTGCTCAGCATTCTGTAGTGACACCTGCCTTCATAGGCTCAAGTCTTTCTAACTGGTTCTGAGTCCTTTGAGACCAGTACACAGCTGTTTCCTCTGTAGCCCCACATCCCACCCTTCACTGCCCCAGCCCCAGGACTCTTCCTCAGCCATATGATGCTGAGAAGCCTCATGCCCTCTCCCAGGCCCTCTCTTGCTGTTTTTGTGGCCTGTGCCTGCAATCCAGCTTCACTGTACCTCTAGACTCACCATTCTTAGGGAGCCTCTTGCTCCTCCGCAGGTCAGAGCCTTCTCTGGACTCCCCTGCCCAGTGGTCCTCTCTGTCTTTGCCCTGTCTCGATACTCTGATGGCCTGATTAGAGTCTGTGCTTTAGGACACACACCACAAGCCTCAGAGGGGCCCAGGAAGAGAGAGACAGAGGGTGTCACTGGGTCTTGCCGGTATACAGTGCCCTCCACCCCTTGCTGTGCGTCAGCTCACTGGCTGCCTATACCTAGCATAGTGTTTCTGTGAGTCCCTGGGGAGTGCCGTGTGGCCTGGAGCCTTGGAGTCCTTCTCCTAGCATTTGCTGAGGGTCTGTTATGTGCCATATGTGCTGCTAGCTGCCAGGCAGGAGTGCTGGATGGAAGAGCTGGCCTGCCCTGGGAGTACTGGCCCCCTAACTAAACGTGTGACCTCTGAACTTCATTCTCTGTGAAGGAAGTATAGGGCCCAGGATCCTCTCCATCTCCTTGGGCACGTCCATGTGGTGGATGGGGCCAAACTTGGCACCACAGCCCCTGTATTGCAACCAGGCCATGACTCACGGGGGAGCTGAGCAGACTTTGCTGCTTTCCCTGTGCAGTGTCCTCTTGAGGTTTGCTCAGGGTTTCAGTGTTGCCAAGTTTACTTTGCTTAGGAGAACTTGACCTGGTCTGCTAGAACTGTTTCAGTTTTAAAATCCCAAATCTCCTGTCTGAAGAAGTCCTTCAGTCCTTGGGACATTGACTAGGCTCCCTCTACCTCCAAAGCCCTGATTGTCGCCCCGACCCTTTATCTGTTGCAGGGCCGGACTTGCACCATTAAAGTCCTGGCCTCTAGTCCCTGGGCCCCTTCCTGAAGCCATGGTCCCCACCCCCGCCAGATCTGTGGCAGAGCTTCCCCATTGCGTGTATATTCTGCTACCAGCAAGGTTAAGTGTCAGCTCACTTAAAAAAACAAAGAAACATCTGTCACACACACCCCTCCCCCCCACATTTTGAGAAAATGCAAGGGAGAAATAGCACCTCCTGGAGGTCTGGAGGAGTCAGGGCTGAGCATCCTAGGGGCTGCAAGGGGTACCAGCGCCTGGCCACTGTTAGAGTTAGGCTGTCACACAGCTGTGTGTTTGCATTCTCAGGGCTTTGGTTTCCCCACCCCTGCGCTGCTCATCTTCCAGAAATATGGTGAGAGTCATCACGCTGATGGGCCTTCCTGTGTTTCTTGATTCTGCTGCCACCAGTACTCTGCAAGGCACTTTTCTTTGTAGTTGATTATTTTTTTTTCAAGACAGGGTGTCGCTGTATAGTCCAGGCTGGTTCATCTTCCCAGGGCTCACTGTGGTCACTACCCCGAGAGAAGGACAGCCCTGACAGCCTTGTTCCCACGTTAAATAGGAAGAAGCTGGCAATTCTGTCCACATGCTTCACGCGAGGCTGTGTGGTGGGCAAAGCCCTTTCCATGTGCTGTCTCCAGGCTTGTGGTAGCCCATGGGAGGAGGTCCTGTTTGGGATCATTATGCCCATTGTACAGATGGGGACACTGAAACCTGAATCCCACTAGTGCTGACTCGATGGCTGGAGCAGCGGAAAGACAGATGGCGGTGTTGTGGTCATGGTTGTGCGTGGGGGTGCTGGCCGGCTGGTTGTCCTCTTCCCCTCCACATGCCCACTCTGCCAATGTCTTCATCAGTAGGGAACTGTGGAGACAGATGGAGGGGAGGGAGAGCCACACAGGAGGGGGAGCACTGGGAAGGCAGGGGGGAGGGGGGTCTGAGCAGTGTTGCTACTTCCTCTTGTGGTTCTCACAGTCTGTCTGCACCAATTCCTGACAGATGGAGGAAAGGGGAGAGCTGGTGCCAAGAGGCTGTCACCGCAGGCGGGCAGAGCTGGGGGAGGGTGCTTTGTGGCCAGGGTTTGTATGGGGAGGGGGAAGCAGCTGGTGGTCTGGCTGCTGGGCCTCCTTGGAGCCTGCTCCCCAGGAACTGCGAGCGTGTGTGAGTGTGGACGGGGAGCAGGAGTAGGCAGAGGGGAGTATGCCACCTGCCTGGGACTAGCCCTGTCTTTGCCCTGTCCCACAGACACAGCCACCCCTTTTGACTTCACACCCTGCTGCCAGAAAGCTCCTCCCATCAAGATTATCTCCTGCCCACTCCTCAGTGGGTGTTTGGTGTGGGCAGGGATCTGGTGCTGAATTGTAGTCGAGGTGAACCCAGGGTAGGGAGAGCCTTGGGACAGGGAGGCCCTTGGGATCACAGAGGCTATCGGGGCTCTGAGCTGGGTGTCTGCTGGGCAGAGCTCAGCTCTTCACTCAGCTGTCCTGGGGTTGCCCAAGCTCTTTCATGGCCAAGAGCCCCTTTTATGTCCTCCCATTTGCTGGGATGGGCAAGCCTGACCTGGGGTTTCTTTTGCAACTTGGGCATCTCATATCCCTTTACAGTATGGGTCTCTCTGGGAAGGATTGGCTCTCACTCTCCCAACCCCCCACTGCCTAGCACAGGGCCTAGCATGGAGAAGGGACCCCTGGATGTGTGCTAAACAAGTAACTAGATACCCGCTTGCCCCCTCCTTGATGGAGAGACTTGCCATGCCTTTGACAGGCAGAGAAAGTTCTTTCTAAAATAAAAAAAAAAAAAGTTCTTTCAGTCTGTCCTGAAAAAGGCCTTGTGAGTCCCAGGTCTGCCACAAGTCCCCTGGCTGGTCCTACCTCAGAGAAATCCTTTAGATACAGAGATCCGCAGACTGTCCCAGCTCCTCAGTGGTCCTAACAGGGTTACGTCTCATTGCGCCAGTCTCTGGGTAGTTGGTGTCCTGTCCCAGACCCTGTTCTGCTGCAGTGTCTCCCCACATCAGCCCCGAGGCAGATGCTGCTTTGTTCGCTTTACTGAGGAGAAAGTGAGGAAGAATGTGTGACTTCCTCTAGGTGACACGGTTTCTAAATATTTGGGGGTGGGCTGGGCTGGAAGGCCTCCTGGGGAGTATGGTGGTAGAGCTCAGGGTACTCAGGACTTGGCAGGTCTTTGACACCAGGACTCTGGCTGGGTCATCCCTGTGGGTAGACCTGGGGACCCGGGGTTCAGAGCTCCTCCTGAAGGTCAGGGTGTGGGCATGGCCTGGTGGGGAGCCCAGGGCCCTGACACTGGCCTGTACTATCCTTGAGGTGTGCAGGAGAATAGTGTATGCAGGCAGCGCTGGGGCTGAGGACCCCATCTTCTCTAGTAAGGTGCAGAGATTGGTGGGTGGGAGCTGGGCCTCCTTATTACTGCTGCAAAAGTTGGTTCTGGTCAGAGGCATACCGCCATTAATATTAATAATCCCAACTCTGGTTAGCGATAAGTAGCTGTGTGCCTGCCCTGTGACAAGGCTGGGCTGGTACCCTGGGGAAAGCCAGGATGTGCAGACGGGGGTGTCGCTCCCAAGAGCAGGAAGATCACTTCTCTTCACATTTGCCTTTCCCTGGCGCCTCACACCAGCTGGACAGTCATGGTGGGGGTGGGGAAGCTTGGTTCTTTTCTTGGGATTGGCACCATGTCCCAGACCTCCCTGTTGAGCATCTGCTCGCAGCCCAGGGTACATGTCTTCCCTTCCTTCTTCATCTGCAGGTTCATTCCACAAACATTGGTGCCAAGCTTTTGCTCACTCTAGGATGGCTGTAGGGCCTGGCCTTTCCCCTGTGCTTTGGCTCGATAGGTCCTCTGGCCAGAGTAAACTGCACTGGGTGGTCACAGTCGCTTAACCCTGCCCATAGTGTGATGGTCATCTAAGGACATAAACAGCTTACCCAAAAACACATGGTATGTGAGTCAGGCAAATCCCCTCCTTCTCAGTGCCTTGGTTTCCCTGCTTGCATAGCAGGGATATGGTGGTTTCTAGTCTCTAGTCTCTAGTATCATTGGCCGGGGACTAAATGGGGAGCCCAGCCTTCAGTGCTCACTTTGCAGCTCACTGGGGTGAGGGACAAAGTTGTTGGGCAACTTGGCCATGCATGTATGACCTCATGATCCTGTAACAGCCTTATGAAGGGGCTTTGACCTACTCACCCAGCGTCACATGACAGGTCTGAGGTCCATGTATTAGTCACTGCAGCAGACAAGGGACCAGTTGTGAGGGCTCCTTTGAAACTGGTTTTGCAGAAACACCTGGCTTCGGGGCTGTTCTCCCGCATACCTCCAGATCCCAGATCCCTTTTAATCCTGTGGTAGAGACAGCCCCAGGTCCTGGTCCCCTCTGTGAACCGTCTGAGAGTCTTTCCTGAGCCTCTTACCTCCGTCCTGAGCAGGGAAGCACAGGCCAGGCCCTCGGTGTGAGGATGGGGGATTTCCCGAGTCCATTGAGATCTGTCACAACATAAATGTTAATTAAGCCTTGTTAATTCAGCCCTCTGCTTACACAGAGCTCCTGACGGTAAATTACTCATAAGTGAGGTGGTAAATGTTTCTGCATTTTCCCAAACACTCAGCAGCAAAGATTATGAAGAAGAGGAAAGGTAGAGGAAAGGCCTTGAGGGTGAGCGATGCTGAATTTCTGCTAGCTGGGCCCTGACAGCCGGTAGGGCCCCGGGGGACCTGGGTAAGGATGCACTTGTCCAGAGCCTGGCTATAGGGGCACACGTGATGGTGTCAGCTCTGTTGTGGCCCTGCCTCATGCTTGTATAGTGCTGTGTACACACCCTGCTCCCTGCAGCTCCCTCCCACAGCACCCTCTGCATACGGTAGTGCTCAGTAAAAGTGAATTTGGATCTGGACGTGCAGCCCCTGTACCCACCTCAGTGTAGTACAACTCCCTGCTCTTGGTATAATTGGAAAGGAGAAGCAGTGGCCTCTAAAGGGACTGAGATTCCTGTCCCCAAAGGTGTGCAAGCAAGGCTTTCCAGGGATGCTGGCAAGGGGATCTTTCCCTGCCCTGGCTCATGGGACACCCTTGGAGCCAGGGTCAGGGTCAAATACTGGGCAGATGGCCCGTGGTCCCTGACCCCTTGCCAGGCTATTTACCTGCCAACCAGGTGAGGGCGTGGCTTCTCTCCACTACAGTACCCCTACCCAAACCCCGAGTCCTAACTGCTCTCATGGGCCTGAGATTGCTCCTTGCTTGGAATATTTGGAACAAATTCAGGCTTTGGGTACCCAGATTTTTTTTTTTTAATTAATTAGAGCATTAAATGGTAGCCCTGTGGGAGAATCCCACCATCTGGCTGCCACAGGAGAAGCAGAAAAAATTATGCATGTTTTTCTGCAGTATATGAGCCTTCCATGAAGCCACCTGTGCACATGAGGGTATGAGGCCTGTGTGCTTCAGCATGTATACAGCATGGCCTGTGTGTCTAAGTGTGTTTAGCATGCGCTACATGTGTGCAAGTGTGTGCCACTCCCTGTGCATTGGTGCTTGTCTACATGCGCATGTGCTCTGCGCAGGTGCCTGAGGGTCTGCGTGCACTTCTGCACATGTGGTCTGTGCCCAGGCCCAGCTTTCATCTGTGGTAAGTCAGGCTGTGCTGTGTGTAGAGGGAGGAGGGGGACCCTGAGTCCTCCTGGCTGAGTTATGGTCATGGAGGGGCTGGGCAGAAAGCAGGATCGGGTAGGTTTGTCAAAGGCAAATCATGGATGCAGAGCAGGAATCCTTGTCTCCTGACTGACAGTTGGGAAAACCCAGGTTTGCCCAAGCAGAGAGCCCATGGTGGAGGGCCCCAGCTGGGGCTCCCTGTGTGGTACTCTTTCTGCTCCAGGGAACCAATGTCCTGGCCAGCACTTTGTGCCTTTGACATTGTTTATGCTGTTAGGTTTTCTTAGAGACTCAGAGAGGTTCCTAAAAGGGTACAAAACCAATTTATTAAGGCTGCCTAGAACAAATTCAGAATTTCCTCAGAGTAAATAGCTAGGCTGCTGGAGAATAGTGGCCAGTGGTCCACTGGCTTGCTGAGTGACCTGTCACATCCTGTCTCTCTCAGACCCTCATAGAGCAGTGGTGAGAACTAAATGAAGAAGCATGTGCAAAGGGCTTGTCAGCTATGAGGTGGACAGACAAGGGCTGGGCCCACGGGCTGCCATCATGATGTGATCAAGGCCCGCATCCACATGTCCCCAGATGTTTTCTGAGGAACAGGCCTGGAAATGGGCCCCAGATCAGACAGTGACACCCTTTCTATCTGTATAGACAAGCACTGAGCCATTCCCCAGAGCCATCTGCCTGGTTGCTAGCATTGTCCGTCAATGTGAGCCCCTCCTTACCCCAATAAGGGGCTTGTGGCAATAAACTAGGTACAGCAGGCACAGGCCCGGAGTAGTGGGACCCACTCTTCCTCTAACAGGTGGTGACACTGAAGTCCAGAGAGGACATGTGGCTTGCTGAAGGCACCTCAAGGGTAGACATAGGACCAGAACCCCGGCCTCTGGCCCCAGACCCTTTTCTGTTTTGTACCATTGCCACTGTCTTTGGAAAGAAAGAAAAGAGATACAAGAAGTGGCTTTTGCATGTCTGGGGAAAGAGTGTGGGTACCATCCAATAAGAGACTTTGGGATGCAGTAAGGCCACAGGTTATATGTGAACAAGGGATTTAAAGCAATGCTTTAATGATTATTGTTTTACTATGTATATAGAATGCTGGGTGGTAAGACTAGCTTGTGTCTCACGCTGGAAATTCTCAGTAGATAGGAAAGACTCAAGCCTCAAGATTGTATTTATCCATCTACCATATGCTCTGAAGCATCCCCTTGGTGCCTGCCTGTGCCAGTGTGGCCCTGCCTTGAACAAGCTACCAGTCTCATGGGAAATTGATAGCCGAGTGACCACAACACAGGGTGGTGGGGCTTTGGGCAGGATGGGGGTCCCAATATTACGTGGGATCATGGGAGGTTTCCCAATCAAATGGAGGAAGGAGGTCCTCCATTCTGCACTCCCAAAGAGTGGGGACAGTGTGGTCATCATGTACCCTAGCCTCCCAGCACCCTGAGCCTGCACCGTGGGCTTGGCTTTGGCCTTGGGCAGGCTCCCAATTTGCCTAGAAATGGGTGGCTAGGCCCTTCCATCCCTGCCCTCCCCATGCCACTCCCCCAGGCTGGAAGGAATGGCTGTTCTGGAGGGCCTGTGCTTTGTGGGATACAGGAAAACTAACTGTGGGGCAGGAACAGAGGCAACAGGGAAAGTAGGCGGCGCCAGTCTTGCCCAGACTACTTGGGGTTGCAGTCTTAGTGGGATTAACTGGGCAGCTGCTCCTAAAACCACCTGTCCTGTCTGCCAGCTGGCTGCCTGGTAATCATTCCACCCACCTCAACCTTTCTCTCCTTTCTGCTTTTTACCTGGAGAAAACAGGTTAGAGAAGAGCCAACTGGCACTCTAGAAACTGTAACAAGAGCTGCTAGAAAGCCTGCTATGTACAAAGCACAGGGAAGGTGGGTGTTAGCATAGCAGCTAAGGAACAAGGAAGAGGCACTCCCATCTATGAGAACCTTCTCAATGCCAGGCTGTGTGCAAAGCACTGATGTTAGATTACCATCCCATTTTCAACTGAGAAAATTACAAGCTCAGGGAAGCCAAGTGACCCGACTGAGGTTACAGAGCTGGTGAGGGACAGAGCCAGGATCCCCGGGTCCTTTAACCTGCCTTAGGCTGGAGGAAGGCCATAGTAGGCTGGACTATACTCTTTACTCCTCTGTGCTAGGAGGAAATGTTCACTTGAAGAAAAGACCAAGGTAAGTGGAACTGTCCAGGGTGGCAGGCAGTGTCAGAGGTGGGCTGTTTCAGATGTGGCTTCTCTTCCATCCACGGTGTGGCGGGACCTCTTCTTGGGGACCATGTTGGCTCAGGACCCCAGGTTGATGGATGCCCTCAGGGTAAGGGCTCTGAGAAAGGAGGGGTGGATGAACTGTGAGTGAGGCTGCCTGTGGGAAGTGAAGGTTGCCAGGCTTCTCTTTCAGCTCTGGCCGAAGGCAACACACTGTGGCCCATGGCTGTTAACTCTGCCTGCGCTGGTTGCCCATGGCTGGCCTCGGATGATGGGTGGGTGGTCTGAGCCAAAGCCCTAACCCCTAGGTCGCCTTCCCAGGACCAGCATCCTGTGACAAGGTGCTACTGGTGGTCTCCCAAGGCAGAACTTGTCCACTCCTAGCAGGTGCCTATACGCAGTTGGCCCCTGCTAGATTTGCAGGATTTTAGCAACAGTCCTGAGACCTTCCTGTGAGGACAGGAGTCGGCAGAAGTCTGGTCCCCTCAGGTGTCCTCCCAGAGCAAGGGAATGTTTGCCCTAGCACCCCTCTACTGGGCTCCCCTGAAGTGTGTCTGGGACACCCTCCTGCCCTGAGCACTTGCCAGGTGGACCAGTGGCTGCACGTGGGCCTGCCTCTCCTCCCCTCTTCCCCTCCCCAGGCCTAGCTGTCTCCCAGGAAACAGGGAATTTTCCCTCATTCCCATCATTAGGGTGCCAGGGCAAACAAACAGCCTAATCCAGATGAGCACTGGGCCACAATAACACTCTTTTGGGGTTTTCTCTTTATTTCTAGCAGTTTTGAGAAGCCCGAAGTATTTGGTATTCCACACAGGTTAACAGAACTGCGGCCTCCTCCGTATTATGCCTTAATTTCCTTTATCACATAGCAAGTTGGAATTAATCGCCCCTCTCCTTCCTTTTTTTCCCACCGAAACCTATTACCAGCCTGTCTGCTGGCTAAAGTCATTTCGTGGCAGCTCTTGGCTCCTTTCCACTTCCCTGGGAATCTTTCCGACCAGAGCCAAAGAACAAGGAGGGGTGAAAAATCCATTTGTACAAAGTGGGGATCTCCTGTTGGGAACTTACTTCCCTCCCTGTTCAGGAGGGAATGTGGCCAGCCTCTAGCTGGTTCAGCTGACTGGGGCCCCTGTTGCCCAGAACATCCAGGAGGGCAGAATGGCCATATGTCAGGGGTGGGAACAGGATTCCGGCACTGGCAGGGTGGGAGAGGGCAGGCCTTTGCGGCTTCTGGCACCTGCATGAGATCCTGTCACTTGGAGCATGTAAGATGTGTTCAGTTCGCGAGTCAGATTCTCTGGGAATTAAACATTGGGAAGATTCTGTGACTCCATGGTACTACTACTTTGAGTACTTCTAGTTTGTGTTAGCAGTCTAAGGCCGTCCCCCGAGGGCTGGAGATTCTGTTCTGTGAGTCTAGGGCTGTTTTAGGATTCTATGAGCCTCCTTGTGTTCCATGGCTGGCACTTGCAAGGAAGTATAATTGCTTCGCTGAAGTTGCCTTGGGAGTGTGACCTCAGGTCATCCCAGACTTCTCTGTCCTCATTTTCCCCACGTATGAAATATGAGGGTGAGGCTAGGGGGCATCGAAGGCCTGAGTTCCAAGTATGTTCTGCCTACAGCCCCTTTGGCTCCATTTGAGCCCCCAGTGGACCGGCCCTCCCCAGCATCTCATGGCACCCCAGCTAAGCCCCTTGTCCATCTGACCCAGCCCTCTCCCATTCCAGCAGGAGGGCAGCCAGGTCTCCCTTGCAGCCCCAGCAGGAAAGCTGCAGGCAGTAATGGTGACAAAAAAAAAAAAAAGCAGTAAGTAGCATTGTTAGCAAGGACGTGCCTGCCTTTGTTGGGCTGTACTGAGATTGGTAGCCCATTTTGTAGGTGAGGAAACCAGGGCCCTGAGAGGGGGACTCACCTATAAACTTGTCATTACCAGGACTTTGACTCTCAGTCACTAGCTGTTAGACATCAAAGACTGCCCACAGACCAGGCTCCATCTGGACCAAGGAGCGTGCTGCTGGCCAGTGTGATGTCAGGATCTCAATGAGAGCTCCTGTCTTAGGAAGATTTTTGGGTGAAGGTCGTAGGCCACATGCTCCCATTTCTGTACTGGAACCTATTGCTGGGGAGGTTAAAGGGCTTCAGAGAATGAATACTATTTCCCTGCAAATGTACCCAGAGGCCAGAAAAAGCCTTCCCCACCTGCTTTTAGAATCTACCTTTTTCTTTTGTATCAAACACATTTTCTCGGAGCAGGATTCCTCAGCCTCCATGGCTGCCATCCCAAATCACCCTTTCTTTGAGGTCCAACTTAAGGCCTCTCTCTGCTGGCAGCAGCCCCTCCCCTGCCCTGCCTCCCTGCCCCTCCTGCAGCTCTCTAACAGAGCTCTGGGTAAGGATTTGGAGATGCCAAGTTTAGTGTCCTTGTGTTGTAGCTGAGCTCTGAGGTCCAGAGAAGGGAAGTGAAGTGATTTTACCACCCTTGATTCAATAATAATCAAGACCATCTTATCTTGTTCTTGATTGTGACTCTTATGTCTGGCTATAAACTTGTGAAGGTAGGCCCACTTCTCCTTTTTTCTGTGGTCTCAATTGAATTTTCCAATCAGATAATGTTCTTGTCCCCTAAGCTCACCCATGGTCCTCAGCTCAGAGTGAGGCTCCTCTGTTGCTGCTCCTGCCTCAGGACCTATTGCTGTCTCCATTGGGCACCTACCCTGATCACTGTGCTCTGCTCTCCCCCTAGAAGTGGCGCTGACACCACTGAGCTGTACCACCCAGTACTGCTCTCCATGCACCTTGAGCCCTCCTCCATCCCTTTCCTTCTCAGTACCTGTGGAAGACCTGCCTCCTTTTTCTGATGACTAGAGGAACTGAAGCACAGGAGAGAAAGGAGCTTGTCTGAGATTACACAGCAGCCACGGGCAGGCACCCTGGAGTAGTGCCCAGGATTCCCTCAACCCAGGCCTGGCTTTGTGGGACTCCCCAGAGAGGCCCTACAAGGGCTTTTCCCCTGCCAAGGACCCAGCCATCTGTCACTAGACTGGGAAGGTTTGTATCTTCCTAAGCCCAGTCTCACGTGGTGGCTCAGCTTACTGAGCTGCAGAACCTTCTCTGGTCTGGTGGAGGGTTCCCAGGTGTCCCCAATCTGTCACAGGGAGTGCTGTCCAGCAGGTCTGCAGATCCTCCTCTTAACTATTGACAGCCAAGTGTCCCAGCCTAGAAGTGTCTACCTGACAGGCACTGCCTGGCTCTGGCCCATCCAAAATGTAGGGGCAAAATAGCACTCCATGGGGAAAATTGATCTCATGATGCTTTACCTATGGTGCTGTGGGGTTGGGCCTTTGCCAGGCACTTGTTAAGCTGACCTTCAGAGGCCGGAGTTTTGCCAGTAGAGGTAGAAGGGCCCTCTGCTTAGTGGAGCAGCCTGAGTGAAGCTCCAGGCAGGAGGCCCATGGTTGCCCATAACTGCTGAGTGGCTATGGGAGGCAGGTGCTGGGGCAGGGCAATTGAAGAGTTCCTGAATCCCCTAGAAAGGCCCTTGGCCATGCTGGAAGGAAGGGGAACAGCAGGACAAAGAAACATGGCTGTCTTATTAGATGGTCTCTGTGGGTGGCTGCTGGCTCTGGTTTTGCACCCCCCACCTAGAGGCGCGGAGTCGAATCTAAGTGCCTGAGGATCTGGGCGCCATTCCCTCCCAGTGTTGGTCTTGCCCTGGGCCTGGAGGTGAATGATACCATACCCAACAAGGAAGGGAAACTGGAGTTCATATTATCTAATCCATCGTATCATAGAGAAAGAAAGCAAGGACAGGAATGGCAGGGGACTCACACAAAGGCCAGAGAGCACGGCCATGACAGGCTAAGGTGGGAGAAAGCTGATGGTAACCTCATTCCCAGCACAATGTTCTTAACCTTTCTTTCAATAAGCCTGCAGCTTCCTTGGCACCGGCTTCAGCAACTTCACAGCCTCACTAACCTGCAGACCTCCCGCTGGGCACACCAAGCAGCAGCTCCCCTTGATGGCTGATGTGAGGCTCAGGTTGGTGGAGAGCTCATACCACCCTCTGGGCATGGCCTGCCCCACACTTGCTGGCAGGAAGCCCAGGCCTAGCATACAGAGCGCCCCAGAGAGGCGGCAAGCCCAGCACCAGGAGATAGATTTCTGAGTAACAGGGTGTTGCTACCCATTTGTTACCGGCGTGGGCCAGTGGGGCTCCTCTTTGGAATGCTTCTCCTACCAGCCTAATTGGTGAAAGTATTTGCATTTTCTGCTTAGGCGGGGCTGCTTCCCAGCGTGAGCAGCTACTGCTTAGTGGGCAGAGAATGCTGCATCAACATTACTGGCCACAGAAGGGGACAAAGTGCCCTGGTCTCCTGTAGAAAGGGAGGAGGTGTCGATCCCCTGTGATGTGTGGGGCCCATGACTCCATCATTTACCTCATCTATACCCAGGGGTTCCCTGGTCCTTTCATCCTGATGTCCTTAGCTCTAGCTGCAGAGTTCTGCTTGTGGAACCCTGGGCTTCCACTTGTAGCTAGTAGAGGCTGAGAGTCCAGTGAGGCTTGCTCAGGGTCACGCAGCATATTTGTGGCAATGTGAGCTGGGATGAAATCTGAAGTCTCTTCAACTGCAGAAGAGCTGGCCTCCTTCTGCTAGGGAACTGGTGGCAAGAACAGGGCTGAAAGGTGAAAGGTGTTGGCTGTGACAGGTCCTAAGTCTGCCTGCGGGAGGAAAAGCCATAGATAGACACCTCCATCATAGGAGCCTGGCTAGTGTTAAACAGGAAGCTTCTCTGTCAGAGAAGGCTGAGATCCCTCTAGGGTAGGACAGGTGCTCCTTGTCTGAGTAGAGAGAGACTGTGTGGGAGCCAGGCAGAGCCTTGAGATAGAGGTCCTAAAGGGATTCCTGGCCCTGGTCTGGCCTGGCCTTCTCCCCTCTTTGCCCTTTTGAGGCACCTTGGGAGATATCCTGAGTTTTCTTCTAGCTGTTTCCCTGGGATCTATAATCCTGGTGCCAAGACGGCTGGCCAGAATTCTGGGTGGGGTTGTCCTAGGGCTGGGAGATAGATAGGAGAGTGGCCGTTTTCCGGGTAGGCTGCCTGCTTCTCCAAGAAGCACACTCACATCATGTTTGGTCTCTTGGCAGGCGCCGGCCAATGTACCCTACTGATCCCACCCTACCTGCATCTCCCCATTAGTCCCCTTCTCCCAACACCTCCTCTCCCCCCGCTGTCACTGTTCAGTACCTTCTGTATCTACAAATCACTGAAACAGGAAGATGCCTTTGTTGTCTGTCCCTCAGAGATGCTCATCTTCCCTGTGGCGACAGGGAGTCCCACATACCCCAGTGAAGGCTTGGGCCTCACTTAGTGACAGCAGACTGGGGCTGGCAGTGTCCAGAAGGCAGTTGGGATATGCTGGGGTCTATAGGATGGATTGGCTCTGGGAATCCCCGGGTGGTGCTTTTTAATTTAATTTAATTTAATTTAATTTTATTTTATTTTATTTTATTTTTTGGAGGGGAAGGCATAGGAGCAGCAGCAAGAACCACAGTCCTGGGCACAGATCTGCATCGTCAGCTGGAAGAGTCCTTTAAGATTTGTTCATGCAAGGAAACTGAGGCTCAGGGTGGGAGAAGGACACAAGGCCTATTAGAGATGTGGGGCTATAAGTCTTCTTTGAGTGCTCACCTGCCATCATACCCTGTGTCAGGGCACTTTGGGGCCGAGAAGACTGAGGAAAGAGCCCTGGACAAGGGGCCAGGGCCTTGGTTCAAGTCTTGGCCCTCACCTTTTCTGGATTTCCTTCCTGGCTCCATGTAGTAAATGGCAGCTGCCTCCCAGGGCCCAATTGAGGATGGCATGGAGACCTTATCTCTTCATTGTGACAAGGACTAACATTTGTGACCTCGGCCATGGCTACTGGTTGCTAGATGATCCTGACACTCCCTTGTTATCCCTCAGAGCACCAAATCCCATTTCTGGAATGCTGTCTTTGTTGTGGTTATCTATTTGGTGTCTGGCCTCTTTGACCTCTTTATACCTTTGACACCTTAATGCCACTTTTTTTTTCCCATTAAGATATGGCCTGTTTAGAGCATGTGACTCTTTAGTGGGATGGGTCAGAAGATGTGAAAACCTAGAGAATTTGGAGGAAAACTTCTCCCAGTTCAAAAGCAAAGATTCCTTTACCAGAAATGGTCCCTGCCATACCACCCCTCTTAATTCTTTTATCTTCCCCCTCATCCCATCTCCCCACCTCCTCAGCATCTGCAGTCTTCCTCCTCATTCTCCCCAGGCGGGGTGGGAGATTGGGGAAAGTCAACTGACACGTCATCTGCTGATGGATGGTGGTGGCCCAATCCCCATAGCCCCCTGAGCGGAACAAAGCAGATCTGAGCCCCGCCCACTCTAGTCTGTGAGTGTCAGGACACTATGGGAAGGAACAGTTTGCCTCTCAGCACCACCAAGAAGCTTGAGTCAGAGATTGCCAGCCTGGGGATGCTTGGGCTCGGAGAAACAGTCCCTTGCAGGGTGGGATCTGTGCCACCCACATCTTAGTAACATCTCTGTCTAGCGGTGACTGTCATGATATCACCAGAGCTTAGTTAGGGTCTGTGGATCAGTGCTGCAGTCTTAAAGCCATGAGGGCTTATAGAGTTAGGACCCGAGACACATGTTATAACAGAAGTATCACGTCTGGGAGGGTTTAGGATTTGAACCCAGTATTGCTAGACCCCAAAGCAGCTGGTCATGGGCTCTGATTCCCAGGGTTTCAGAGGCCCAGCAGAGCTGTCAAGGGGTTGTGGGGAAACAGTTGATGGGTGGGGCGCAGCAGTGCAGCACCACTTTTATCTGCTTTATACATTGGAGTTTTATTTGGGAAAAGGGTTCTTCTGCTTAAAAAGGAAGAGTAAACTTTGCCAAATCCTGCATGCTGTTCCCTAGCCCTGGGCCAACACTGCCACAGCCTGAGAGGGTGGCCCTGGCGGTGGGTGGACAGGCAGGCAAGCCAGGGCCTCCTGGGAGGGGGTGCAGGTTGCTCTGGGCCATTGTCTCCTCCCCCTCTCACTCCTGCTGTGTTGTTGCTGCAGCCAGAGAATACTCTGGGTCTGCTGTCCTGTTGACTGGGGTGACAGTTTAATAGTAGCTTCCTGGGCTGTCATTTAAATCTGCCTGCCAGGTTAGTAGGCCAGGGGCGGGCTGGCACGCCCCCTGCACCCACCCCGATCTTCCTTGGCTGGCAGTGGTTGTCTTGGTAACGCCAGGGCCTGGCAGGCTCTGCAGAAGGGTAGCACTGAGGAAGCAGCCCTTTCATCTCCCCGTCCTGGGTACAAGTGGCCCAGCTGCCTTAGGGCTGGCTGTGGGCCAAGCAGGGCCACCCGGTGCTGGCCCAAGCCTGGGAGGGAAAATGGGAACAGCTGAGTCCCTTCTGTGTACCCAAGGTGGGGCTTTGGGTCTTTGCTCTCTATCCATCAACCCCTAGGAGGGGTGGGGTCGTGTCCCCGTCATTCAGCAACAGTGTCATGCTGTAATCCCCTCTTACTGGGTCTCTACTCTACCTTACTATGAGGCCCAGGAAACCAAAAGCCAAACAGACCTGCTTCTCTCTCTTGAGCCTCTTCCCTCTCTTCTCCCTGACCCATGTAGCCTGGTGTCAAGCCCGTCTCCACATCCAAGCCCTCCTCAAAAAATCCCTGCTCTGAGGACTGGGGTCTCCTGCAAGCGTCCCGTCAGCACCACTCTGGGATGAGTCCTGAGCACCCCTTCTATTGTTCACAGCTCAGGGGGGCTGACCCAGAGACAGCTAAGCATCTAGCCCTGCTTGGTGACCGCAGACCTTCCTTCCTTCTGAGGGCCTCGTCTCCTTCTCCGTAGGGCGAGGGGCTTGAGTCGTGCAGTGTTTTGCGGGGTATGGCTCACTGTGGTACTTTTGCTTGGGAAATGAGTAAGAGTTTCTAGGTTTGAACAAGTTTGAAAGGTCTAGAGGGAACTCACTCAGCTGTCTTGTGCAGGCATTCTGTTGTCGCTGTGAACTTCCAAGAGGGAAAATTGTATATCCCAGATACCTGGGTGGATGGCCACCCCTGCACACTATCCTACCCCCTGTCCCTTGTCTCTTGCTCTGCTAGGGGGAAGTCAGCCATGTTGCTTTGCATTATCAAATCCTAAAGCAGGCCCTGGAAGCTCAGAACCATGAGTTTTACGGGCTGCTGAACAAAAGCCTTGTACTTTGCACAAGTCAGGTGGGTCCCTGGGTGAGCTCAAGGAAAGCCAGGCCTAGCCCTAGACATCTGAGGGACACCTTGGTATCAGGTGGGGCAAGTTGGTCCTGGCCTTGTAAAGCTCCAGCCTCCAGCCCCAGGGAGCATTCTGCTGGCCCCTCTACCTAGGCCCTGTTAGTCCTTTGTCCAGAAGGTCTGCCATTGTCCTTCCACTCCCACAGCTTGGCTGACTCTTCCCTTGAATGTGGTGTCTTCCCCGGTGGCCCTCTCCTGACTTTTTGGCTACACAGTAGGACCAGAAGTCAATGCATGGGTTAGGTGTAGTCTCCCATGGTCTTGTGTTGTGACCTTGAACTGTCACTTCCAGGCTTATAAAATGGGGGGACTCTGACCTGGTGGGACACTAAAAGGAAGGCTTAGGAGCAACTCTTCCTGGACAGCCCTGGCTGATCTGAGCTGGGCAGCCCTGCCTGTGGGAACAGCAGAGGGGGAAGTGCTTTGTCTCAGGGAAGGACGCCCCTGAGGGCGGAAAGCTGAAAGGTACTGAGTGATCATAATAATTTCACAAGATCATAGATAGGGCGATAAGAGGGATACCACACCTCCATCTTCTGAAGAGGAGGTCCAAATGGGCTGTCAGACCTATTGTCACATGTGCGCTGCTGGGGCCAGGGTTGTGACTTCAAATTTCTCAAACTCGTGCCCTTGTACTCTGTAGTTCATAAGGCCCCATGGTTAGCCCACTTGCTCCTCATAGCAAACTCATGTGCTTTGTGAGGCATGGTTAGTACCCTTGAATACAGGTAAAGAAGTGAGGCTCAGAGAAATTGTTTAATGAAATTGTTTAATTTCGATAAGGTCACATAGCCCAAAGTGGCAGAGCAGCCTGACCGTGTTCTGTCTGATGCTGTCTTTGGCCTGTGTTCTTACTGTAAATAGCAGCTCCCACTCTCTTTGTCCTGGATTTCCCAGTCTCCACTGCTCTGCCCTGGGGTTGGCCCCTTCTCACTGCCCTCTGAAATCCTGAGTCTTTTGTGGCAGCCCATCTGTTGCCATGGTACCAGATTATGATATCCCAGACCCTGGATAACTATGTATTACTCCTGGGCTATGGTGTACAGGGACTTACAGAGGTGGGCATTGTCCAAGGGGCAGACTGGCATGGAGAAACATAAATCCCTGGAAACAGGGAGCCACAGCCTTGAGCCCAGCTGGGGAATTGCCCTGGGAGCTGGAACCAAGGCCCAGAGAGTGGGGTCTGGGCAGACTCACTCAACAGTTTTAGTATGACTGCTTGGCCTCTTCCTGTTGATATCTGTTCGGCTCTTTATATGGAGTGGTCTGACACTAGGATGTTCACCACCGAGGTTACCTACAAAGGCTTTTTTTTGGTATTTATGGAGGTTGCCTACAAGGGCTTTTTTTTTTTTTTCCCCAATCTCACGGGAAAGCTACATCTCTACTGGCTCAGAGAGGGAAGGGACTTGCCAGGGTCATCCAGTGATCCTTGAGTGGCAGCCTCGCCAGGATTCAGTCTCAGCTCTGATGCAAATCCTTCCATGGGGCTTCCATAATCATTTGGCCTGATCCCAGTCTGAATGTGGCCATGCTGTCTCGGTTTCCCCAGATAACAGTGCATTAGCAGAGCACAGTGGGCATCGTTACTCAGCTGCGTACTCTGGTCATATTGCAGGGGACCATCTTTAGGAAGTATCTCTGTGCTCTAAGACTGCCCCAGTGCTTTGTCCTGCAGACCTCAGTGGCATCTCACTGCCCTTGCCTCTCTTCAGTCCTCATTGCCCTCATTTGTAATGCTGATAATGCTGGGGCAGTTGAGGGGCTTGGTGGAAAGAGCTCTAGCTTTGGAAGTAGCCACATGGAACTGAAATCCTGCTTCTGCCACCTGCTAGCCTCACCTCTTTGAGCCTCAAGCTCCTCTTCTGTGGAACAGATTAGTGACAGTTACCGTGATAGCTGGGAGTCGTCACTAGGATTTAGTCTGAAACGTACCACACCAGGGCCAGAGTCAAGGTAGAAAGTGTCCAAACTGGCCTCGACTGAGTAAATCTGTTCTGCAAAGCCTCATCGTGGAACAGCCCATGTGGCATCATGTGTGCTCTTACCTAGGCATGCTGACCTCAAAGCTGCCCTCTGCACTTGTGATGGCACCGTTAGCTGTTGTGGCCTCCCTGTTCAGTGTGTGCCAGGGCTTGGCGCATGGAGGAAGACCAGGCTTACCCTGAACTTCCAGAATGCCAGGGAGGAAAGGACCCTAGAGGGTATCTGGCTGTCCTTTGCCCTGTGACACAGCCCCTTCTGCCAGCCTGCCTTGCTCCTCTGGGCACTGCCCAGTCATGTGTCTTTGCCTGGTTGCCCCTTGCTCTGTGTTCCCCTGGGCTGGCTGCCTCCTCATCTGTTCCCAAGACGGAGGCTTCCTGATGGCAGATGAAGCTTCATGGGGCTTCCCCACTTATTTTGAGGCTTTTCCCCACCATGTTTACGGAAGGGTGTTTGGGAGCTATGGTGGGGAAGAACAGACTTCTGACTGCAAGTTCAAATAGTGGCCCTGCCCCACCCATATGTGACCTTGGGCCTGTAACTTAGCATCTCAGCCTGCGTCTCCTCATCTGTCAAGTAAGGATATAACAGACCTTTTTCCTGAATTTCCTAATCAAGACATCTGGCACACAGGAAGCACTTGGAGTGCTAGAACAAGAAAAAGGAAAAAGTGGGATGTATGTTTCTTAGTTTGGATGCTGCGCTTCTTGTGGGGAAAAATCTTTCCCCAGGTGCCATGGTTCACACTGGTATTTACTTTAAGATGATTATGAACTGTGATTTACTGAAAGACTCACATTGGTGTTGGCTGACAGTGACCCCTTGGCACAGGGCCCAGGGCTGCTGGGGCCCTGGAGTGAAAACCAGTGAAGCTGGTTCTTATGGCTGTGTTTCTTTGGGCTTCTTCTACCTGTGCACATGTGCAGAGCCATCCTTCTAAGAAAATTCATCTTAGAGTGTACATGTAGTGCAAGGGCTTCTCCCCATAATGGCAATCTGAGTAATGTGGCAGACTGTATGCCCTCAAAGGCTATGATACTTGCTTTCTGGTCCTCACAGAGGAAGACTGCTAACCTATGCCAGAGACATTTTGGGGATTACAAGAAGTTAGGGAGGCTCTGACGAAAACTGGAGTCACCAGGAAAGGATTCTTGAAGTGATATCTGAGTGTCTAACGGACAGAAGGCAGAGTTATGAGAAAGGGTTTGCAGACCAAGGACAGCCTGAGCAAGGCATGAGGGGATAAAGTATACCACCATGGTATCCAGACTTTTTGACCAGTTTAGTTAAAGACCATTCTACCAAGGGGAGGAGGGAGCTTCACCTCCTGTCAGATCAGCAGTGGCATAGACCCTAATAAGAGTGCACTGACAGGAAGTGGAGCTTCGCTTACTGTTCACCTCCTGTGCTGGAGGCCTGGGTCTCCCAACTGACACAGGTGCATGGCCCGGGAGTTAGGGAACCCTGAAAAAGGTAGGGGGTATGCAGAGACATGCCAGCGATCAAGTTGGGACCACAGATTGGGAAGTATGGAAAGTGAAAAGAGGTGGGAGGGAACATATTTGAGTGAAGAGACCTCTCAGCTGCTGGGGAGAGGCAGTATCCGTGGAGCCCCTGGTGTCACATCCAGCCCAAAGTCATTCCAAGGGAGAACTTCAGGGATATGGGTTCTCCGAGGCCTGGTGAACACTAATGTGCTGAGAAATTCTCCCACGAGCTGAAAAGAGACTGCTCTTGCTGTTTCTGGGTTTCCTTTTCTGAGCTAGTTTTTACACTAAACAATTCTCTCTCACCAAATCACCCTTCTTCCTGATGAAGAAACTGGGCTACTGAGCCAGACCTTGTCTCAAAAAAAAGAAGAAAGAAAGAAAAGAAAGAAAGAAAAAAGAAGAGAAAAAGAAAAGAAAGAAAAATTGAGGTCCAGAAAGTGTCAGTGCTTTGCTTGTGAGCACACAGAAAGACTTAGCATAGCAAAGACTCAAGTCCAGGCCTCCTCCTCCCTGCCGAGTGTTTTCATTGTCTCCCACCTTGCTATTTGGCCATAGTCTTGGGCCCTCAGCCCAAGCATGAGCCCAGGATGTGTAAACTGAACACAGATTTGGTACAGAGGAGCCTCAGAGGGTCAGGGCTTCTGTGGAGGAGCCAAGAAGCCAAGGCTGGAGTCCTCGGGGCCTCAGCCTTCACACCTGCTAGAGTTAGCTAGGCAGCTCACCCATAGAAGGTCCTGATCCCTACCCTCGCCTGAAGCCAGTGCTGGGCACTCTAGAAGAAGCTGGGATACCAAGGCAATACAGAACAGTAATGACAGAGGAACTGTAAGACATAGCCCTCTCTCATCCCTTCTCTGACCCTCCAACTCTAAATCCTTTCAGGACAAAGCACATAGAACAGCAGAGTGTTGGGCTGGGGCTGGTACCCACATTGTTGTCCCAGCTTTGCTAGCAGCTGTGAGATTTCAGCCTGCTACATCCCTGGCATGGGCATGACACACTTCATTTTTCTCACTTGTAATTAAAACTCAAGCACGTGAAAACAGCAATAGCTGCCACTCACGAGCATCTGCCACGCACCAGGTTCTCTGCTGCGTGTTCCTGACATTTTAACTTCCTGTCACTGCCTGCAGTCCTTTTTTCCTTTTCCTTGTTATATGGATAAGGGATGCTCACAGGCTAAGTAACATTGCCAAGGTCATATAGGTGGAAGGAGCCCCAGCTGGACAAGAAATTCTCCAAATCCCTTACAGAGGGTTCCTCTGCAGAACCTCTGTAAGGCCTCAGGATGGGGACTGATGTGGGTGTCTTTCTCTGTAGCTACTTGGTCACCACTCTGAGCATAAAATAACCTCATTAATCTTGCCACAACATAATCATCTCCTTTTAGGATTCATGATCAGTAACTCCCTGGTGCCCTTGGGTGGGGCTTTGACTTCTGGTCTGGCTGGGGGGTGGAACAGGTAAAGGGACTGAACTGGCTGAAGGAACTAAAGCATATGCCATGGGGATCAGGAAAGGCTTCTAGGAGGTGATAACAATGGAACTGAACCTTGAAGGAAGAAAGGAATGTGATGAATCCTTGTCATCCTTGCTAGATTTGATCTCCCGGACTTGGAGGGCTGGGCCAAGTATCACATCTCTACCTGGTGCTCAGCAGATATCTCTCCTGTCTTCTCTCCCCATGGCCTAGTGGTGCTGCGGGAGGTCATGTGGTCCGGGAGCGCATTCGGGTCACCCTGCGGCCATCTGACTCTGCGTCTTAGAAAAGCTTCCTTTGGACTCTTGGGAACCATGTATGCTCTTCTTGTTTCACAGCCAAGAAGACCTGCGCGGACAACGACTTCACCTGTGACGATGGCCACTGCATCTCTGAGCGGTGGAAATGTGACGGCGAGGAGGAGTGTTCTGATGGCTCCGATGAGTGGGAGTCCACTTGCAGTGAGTCCACCTCATTGAATCCTTCTGCCAAGAAGCGGCCATAGTGCATTGTCTTAGTTACTTTTTTGTTCCTGGGACATTATACCCAACATCCACAACTTATGGGAGGATAGGCTTATTTTAGCTCACAGTTTAAGAAGGTCTAAGCCTGTGTGTGGGCAGATGGCAGGGGTAAGGCACATGGCAGAGGCCTGGCTGGAAAAAAGTTGTTCGTGCCATGGAAAGACATGAGACAGAGTGAGGAAAGGTGGAATCTAGTGTATACCCGTCCAGGTCACCTCCCAGTGACCTGCCCCTTCTGAACAGCACAGGAAATCAATGGATTAGCTCCCATGATTCAGTCGCCTTTCAAACATAAGGCTTTTGAGGGACGTTCCAGATCCAGAGTGTAATGGGTGTCCTCTGCATTCCCTACTCATGTTCTTGAGAACCCCAAACATAATTCCAGGAGTGCCAGTGATATCTGGTGCTTGCTAAGCATTTCCTGTGTGCTAGGCACTGTGCTAAGCTCTTTGTGTGGGTTAATTTCTTTTATCCTTATAGTGGCCTCCTAATAGAGGCAGGTACTATCGCTTTCTGAATTTTGTAAAGAAGGGTGCTGAAGCTCAGAGATTGAGTGCTTTGCCCACAACTACCCAGCCAGGACTTTGAGGCCCCAGATCTTGCTTCTGCCTTGGGTGGGTGGGCTGAGTCCAGGAACTCTGTCCTCCCTGGCCACCTTGGGTGGCAACAGAGGCAGCCAGGGTGAGGTGGTGAGGCTGAGGCCTTGGGCTTGCCTCCCACACTCAGGGCTTTGTCTCTCTATGATTTCTTTTCCAGGCCCTAATCCTCAAAGCAAACCTACACCTGGCAGGTCATTCTGTGACATTTGTTAAATTAAAAAGGAGATGAGAAGGGGGCGGGGAAGGACCCACTGTCCAGAGGCAGAGCTCCAGCAGCATGAGGCTGAGACAAAAGGCTGGTGATGGGGACACGTGGAGGATGGTGGGGCTGGTGGGGAACTAGGAACTCCTCTTTAGGGGTAACAGTTGCCCCAGAGGCAGATAGAGAGACAATGGAGGCCAGAGTCCCAATCTAGTGCTATGGCTGCTGATAACTGGGTTTCCTCGTCTCCTAGCAACAGAGCTACCAGTCTCCATGCAAGAGGAAGAGAAAGGGAGAGAGAAACAGACAGCAAGAACGACCCTGGCCCCAGAGAAGCAGGCCCTCATTTCCCTGTACAGCTGTCCCTACCCTTCCCAGTTCTGCTGGAGGCCCTTCCTTTTAAACACACACCACCACCACCACCACCCCACCCCACTCCAGGCAGTGAAATTCCATGCTGTCTGGGAGGCTCCCTGACCAGAGGGAAGCCTGGTGCTTTGTCCTGAGCTTTGGAAGAAACAAAGCCCAGCCACACCCACCTGTGACTTTCGACCTTATGAAGTCCTTTGGAGGCATGTGGACTCTATTTAGGAGAGAAATTGAGGTGGGGGCAGGTGTGGCTGCCGCAGCTGCCCACCTAGGCAGGACAGAGCCCTCTGCAACCTGGAGCACATCTCCGGAGGAGAGCTCTGGCCTCAGAAGCTCACCCCCGTTGTAGTGGCCAGCACTGCCATCTACACCCCACTCCAGCAGCTCTTCTGGACACTGGGGGCAGGGAGGGAGGAGGGGGCTCATGTGGTTATTAGTGTCTTGCGTTTACCTTCCTGCCCCTCCTCGGGTCCCACGCACCCGGATCTCTTACGCTGCCCTCCCAGTCTCTCTCCTCCTCCGTCCTACTCCTCTTCCTCTGTCTTCCTCCTTTTCGCTCCTCTCAGCCCTTCCAGCTTCCCACCCTGTGAGCTATGCAGGGCCTTCCTGTCATACTACTTGACAGTTGAGCAACTGGAGGCCCAGAGAAGTTGACAGAAGTGCTTCAAAGACAACACAGCGCATGCATGTCAGGTCTCCCTCCCATGACAAAAGATAGCCTTTCAGGCTTGCTGAGGTTGACAGGGCACCCTGGGAGGAGCTGCAAAGGCAGCGCCATAGCTCTGCACTGGGCGCCATAGCTCTGCACTGGGCCCTCCTGATAGCTCACTGGGAGGCCCTGCCTACTTTTTCCTCATCATCTGGATCCTGGTGAGAAACATCCACAACTTTTAAAACTTAACAGTTCCAAGATTCCTGGGCCCTTAATGTTTGAGACCTTTCTTCTTTGATTGTGACCTGCTGGGGCCCAAGGCCCAAGATATCCACTTTCTATGCAGTTACATTGGATAGAGGATGACAAAGCCTGTGGCAGGGGCAGGCCGCCTGGAGGAGGTTGACCAGAGTGGGACCTCATGTGTAAGGCAGAATTTGGGGCAGCAGGATCTCATAGCAGGCTTGCTCACAGCTTCTCAACTGAATGAAAACCAGGCAGCCAACCTGCTGTCCATTTAATTGGCATTACCATAGCAACCTCCATAGCCTACCAGGTTTCTGAACCTGTGCCAGCTCTCAGGATAGAGACCCACTCCTCACCCCTAACAGAAGGATTGCAGAGCAAACCATAGTGAATTTGATATCTGATATAGTTGGGTCAGGACATTTAGTCTGTGAGATTCCATACAAGTTGCCCAGTTCTTCCTGTGTCTCAGTTTCTTCATCTGTAAAGTGGCATAAGAATACCTGCCTACAATGGATGTAAGGATATGATAAGGAAATGCAAGGACTGATGTAGGAGTAAATGACAGTGTTATTTTTATCATTTTGGACTCCAAGGCCTCTGTACCTTCGTCACAGTTTGCTAGGTTATTACAACCTTAGAGTACTGTAGTGTCAGGATAGTGTGGAGAGGGTTGTGGAGAGGGCAAGGATATGAGAGCAGGTCCCATTCTTACATTTGCTCTTTCTCTGATATCTGCCCCTTGCTGGTCAAGGTTTCTCCTAGCTCTGTTTCTGTCTGCTTCTGATTTCTGTTCTTATCAAATATAACCAGAGTCACAACGGAAAAGTGCAGAACATTTGCCTAATGAAAGCAGCATTTCACCTCTAATTATAGCTTACTTGACTGGGGAAGGCTCTGACCCACCTTCAGACAGCACAGGCTGAGGGAAGTTCAAGGAGAGTGAGTTGCTCTCTGGGTCCTACTAATCGAATGTGCAATTGTTTCTTATACCTTAGACCTAAAAGAGGAACCTCACTAGCCAGGTCCCCTGGCCTATTACAGATTAGGAAATAGAGGCCCAGAGATTTTCTGAGCTCATATAGCAGTAGGGGCTGACCTAGCTAGAAAAACTCTGCCTGACCCCATGCAAAGGAGCTTTGGGTAACTGTCTGGTGGGATGGTCCCAGGCTGAGTTTCCTGGAGCAGGAGCCTGATAAGTAACACTGTAAGTTTCTGTCACCGGAGACTCTGGTCACCTTGGAGCTGGTAGTCCCCAGCTGGAGGTTGTCAGCTCCTAAAACTCAGGTGACTTGATATGCTAGTCATGCTTGGTTGAGGTACAGTTGCCAAGTATTTTCGTTGTTTTATTCAACCGACGTTTCTCTTTTTGATAATTATGAATTTAGGAATTGGAGAAAGAACCTGTGGATTTGGACATCTGGGGAACAATTCTCTGGAAATTAATAAATGCCTTCAGGGTGGAGGTGGAGTTTCAAGCCTCCTTGCCAATTTTGGAAGGTTCCAAGTGTCTTAGAATGCAGGGTACTTGACTAGCAAGTCAGAGGTGTCCCTTGCGACACCTGTCATGCTGTGGGAAGGGAGCTGCCTCCTGTGAACCATGGACTCATGTGCATCACCTACGAGTGAAACCAGCTCCTGCCTCTAGAATCTGCATTTTCATTTTATGAAGTAAAACAAGGGCAACTGTGTTGTGAGCTCCAAGTCTGTCCCAGGCTTTTGTTCTAGGAATTTCCATGTTTTCTTAAACCACCCACCAACCCTAGGAGATTATTTAATCCCATTTCTGGATAAAGGTAGCCAGGGTATAGAGACTAAGTTGCCTATGGACCTTAGTGTTAGTAAATGAAATTTGGATCAGGTCTATCTGACTTTACACCCCATGCTCTTTCTCTAACACTGTGCTGCCTGGGGCCTCTGGCTTCCGGGATCATGAAAGTGGACTTCAGATGGCCATCTTGTACAACCAGTCTAAGGAAAGACTCAGTGGGCTCCCATCCATCAGTAACCCTTTCCTAGACCAGATATGGTGGAAGACCAAGGTACTTTTCTATGTGCAGTGATTAAGCACAGGAACGTAAACAGTGTGTTTGGACCTGGGGTAGAAGCCCAGCTCAACTCCTTACCATAAGACAGTGAGCTTCTCTGAGTTTAGTTCCCTTCATCCATAAGATGGAGGAAGCAACAGGGCCCACCTCACAGGGAGATGCTGCCAGGACTGTGCAGTGGAGAGGCTTCACCTGGAGCTGGGACCCCCTGGCCTTCTCACCTTGGGGAAGAACTACAGCACAAGCAAGACGGTGAGGTTCCAGCAGAGACAGACGTTAGCACACCCAGCGTCTTCCCCACCTGTGTCTGGAGCCAGGCTCCTGCCCTTCCAGGGGATGGTCATCAGCGTGACCTCTGAGGCCACTCTTGTGTCATTTCAAGAGCCTTGGCTCTTTGAGGGTGAGGGCACTGTTACCAGGCACTGCTGAATCTTTAAGAGCCTGTAATTAGAGCTGTCTATTTAGGGACACAGTAAATGTCTTATTAATTATAAAGAAAGGAAGCAGACGGATTGTTTAATCATTGTCCTTGCTGAAAGGTTGTGCTATTAACTGTATAAATATTCATTAAAAGTTCAATCGGCTGTCTGCTGCACTGAGGTCTGCAGAACCAGGGGAGATGGTTAAGGGCCCTTTCAGTCACCTGGGCTTTTGGGAGGAGTGTTGGGGTTAGTTCTGGAGTGTGCAGGGTTTGATGGAAAGCGCAGGGCTCTAGTCAGAGGAGCCAGACTCTGTCTCTCACCTGCTGTGCATCTTTGGGCCAGTTACTTGGTCTTCCTGAACCTCAGTTTCCTTGCCTGTGCAATGGATGCTCACCTGCAGGAGTGCTGGCCTGATGCCCTCCAAGGGCGCAGTGCTTCACATGATAGTCTTTGTGAATGAAGACCCTGGGATTTTCCCTAACAGCTTGTAGGGCCTCCTTACCTGTCGGGGTTTTACCTTACTCTCCTCTGGATGTTATAACAAAATACCTTAGACTAGATAATTTAGAAACAACAGGCATTTATTACTCATAGTTCTGGAGGCTAAAAAAAAATCCAAGATCAAGGCACCAATAGGTTTAGACAATGCCTCTCATAGACAGTGCCTTCTCACTGAATCCTCCTTGCAGAAGGGACAGGGGAACTCCCTCTGGCCTCTTAGAGAGGCTCTGCCCTCATGAATTAATCACCTTCTAAAGGCACCATCATTTACACTGTCACACTGCGAAGTAAGATCCAACATGAATTTGTTGGATCAGTCTTGTCAGACTCTGACAAGGTAAAATGGGAAAACTTAAAATATCTACCACAGAGTAGTCCAACTGTAAGTACTTGGTAACTGTGGCCTTTCTAACTCCCCTGCGAGGTTCTGTTTTCTGGCTCCTGGCTTAGAGACAGTGGATGCCTTGCCCTTCCATTCCATTACTCCCCCAGGAACCTGAAAATGCCTGGAATTCTCGTAACACTTTCATGGTATCATTGTATTTGAAAAAGATTAAGTACCCCATATCTTTTAGGCTTGCAGAACGTTAATTAGAGTTCTGAAACAAAGGTGTCTAGAAATCAGCCAGGTTGGGAGTAGAGAATTACAGATTCTTGGGCTCAGTCCTTGAAGTCTGCCTTGAGTCAGCATGAGCGTGGGCGCAGGTTCCTGCATGTGTAATACTCACCGCCTCTACCCCAGGGTCAGAGGACCCCATGGGAGGTCTGTTCAGTGTCAGCACCTTTGTGTCCTGATGGGGCCCAGAAGGACTCATCTGAAGACCCACAGTGTGCTTGTTTATCACAATGCCCCTGCTCCCAGGTCAGCTTCACTACCTCAACATGACAAAACTTGAAGTGGCCTTTTTAAAAAGGCTCCTTAAGTGTCAGCCTTTCCAGAACTCTACATGATGGCTATTTGTAAAGGGAACTTTCTGTAACATGAATCTTATGACTCCTGTATTCCCCAAGGGGTTGCCAGATAGCTTGTGAAGTATATTGCTGGGGCTAACTTTAGGGTCCACATTTGGTGAAGAGTCAAAGGTACTCTTTTCTTTTTTCCCATGGGACCTTGTCTGGGAACCCTAACTCAAACACCTGCCTCCCATCTTTCTTGTGCCTTTTCTGCAGCCCTTATAGCCTCTCACCCTAGCTGTAGATGTAAGAGGATAGGAAACTGGTCTCAGATCAGAAATCAGGGTGAGACATGAGAAGCCACTGGTCCCGGGGGTGTAGTGATCTGTTCCCAGTCTCTGGCATGAGGCATATCTGAATAATAATACCTCACATTACTAGCTGCGTGACTGGAGCTCAGGGCTTACCACCAGGTCTGGTACACAGCAGTCCTCAATAAATCCTCACTGAATGAATAAACTACTCAGGGTTCAGGTGGGGTTTTTTTGTTTGTTTTGTTTTGTTCTGTTTTTGAACTAGGGTCTGGTTCTGTAGTCCAGGCTGGTTCTGCACTAACTATGTAATAGCCTAGGCTAACTTCAAACTCACAGCAGTCCTCCTGCCTCAGCCTCCCAGGCATTGGGATTACAGGTGTGTGCCACCACACCCAGCTTAAGACTCAGGGTTCTTATCTGTAGATAATAGTAATAGGCACCAGTTAGTGAATGCTGGGCTGAGGGTTCTTCTAAATGATTTACAGGCACTAACCTGGTAATCATAACAACCTTACAAGACAGGTCAAAATGTCTTCCTCACCTTATTAGCACAGTGGTAGGGAATGGCGAGGGCCATGTAGCCAGTGAATAACTAACTGAGCTATATGATTTGAACCCAGGCATCCAGGCTCCCAAGTCCACATCCTCAGCCATGCTGAAGGCTAGGGCATAATCTTCACCCTGCTGGTTATTAAAAAGATTAAATAGAAGTGTCTAGCACTGTGCCTGGCACATCACAAAAACCCCTGAGATCAGGCTTCCTGCACACCCTTGAAGGCAATAGGGAGCCAGCTGTGGAGGTCTGAGATGCATCTGCCTGGCTGCAGTGTGGATCAGAGGAAGCTCAAGATCTGAGTTGCCCCCAGCCCTGAATATGATCTCATTCTTTCTTCCAAATTGAGAATCAACCCTGGGGCTTAAGGCTCCTGATTGAGTCAGCCTATGAATGTGGCTGCAGTAATTATAGCTATGTGGTCCCCCTGGGCCCTGCTGTGCGATGGCTGTTCTCAGCTGCAGGCTCAGCACCATCACTGGGGAAAGGGGCCACAGAGAGTGAGCTGGAGCTGCTGGGGCTTTGGGGAACCTTCTGAATCTGTGAGGTCAGAGCGTGGAGTCGCTGATCTGGAAGGCAAACCAACATCCAGTTGGGCATGTCTCACCCAAAGGCACACGACTGGGGAATGGCAGGAAGGAGTGCAGGGCGTGGCAGCTGGCTCCATTTTGCTGGAGCTTAAAGGGAAGTCTGAGGGAATGGGAGGTAGAACCGGGTGAGTCAAGCAGGGGTCACTAGATCAAGGATGGACTTGAGAATCAGGGACCAGAAGCCATCAGGGTACTGGCGTTAGCTTTAGAATTTGGAGAGATCTAGGGGCAGATGGGCTTCAGGGTCCCGACGGACTCCTAGGGCCTTGTGCCGTTTGGCTGGAACTGGGAGATGGAACTCACTGGCATTGTGCCCTGTGTTCCCCTTGGTTAAGCAATGCACTGATGTCTGTTTCCACAGCCAGGCAAGTGTGCCCTGCAGAGAAGCTGAGCTGCGGACCCACTAGCCACAAGTGTGTGCCTGCCTCGTGGCGCTGTGATGGGGAGAAGGACTGCGAGGGTGGAGCAGACGAAGCTGGCTGTGCTACTTGTGAGTCATGGGGTCAGAGCCCCAGGGTCTGCCAGATGTGGTCAGGTAGCTTTGAGGAGTGGTGGCTGCTTCTGGGGAGGGGCCTGTTTCCCTGTGGGACTTGGTAGGTGGAAAGGAAGGAATGGTCAGGACACTTGGTAATGGCCAGGAGCTTAGGAGACATTTTCTTCTTTCATATTCATGATCACCTCATGAATAGCCATTATCATCCCCATTTTATGGGTGAGGAAACTGAGGCTCAGAAAAGGGGTGAAAAGTGCCCAAAGCTGAGTGATGGAACAGAGATTCAAATTCAAGTCAGGACAACAAAGCTTTTTACCATGTCTGACATCTACTCATCCATCTCACAAGTCTACCAATCTCCAAGCAAGAGCAGGGGAATCAGGGACAGGGCTGTGTATAGAAATGATGGTGATCTCGGCCAGGGTACTGGCAGAGTTGACATGGAGGTGGGGTGCAGAGAAGAGGGAGGGACAAATTCCTGTGGTGTGAAGGACTACTGTTGCTGAAATCTCAGATTTGAGCACACATGTCACGGGGTGGGGAAGATATTCCCTGCAACCTTAGCAGTGACAGATGGAAGTGGTCACTGGGACAGTTCCACATCACTGAGCTTCAAACACAGGATTATCTCATTCCCAGGGAGCAGGCCGCTGGGGACTGTGGCCGAGCCTTGCTCATTCCAATCCAGTGGGTACCTCCTGCATGCCAGGCCTGGAGCCAGGGTGTAAAAGGGACAAGGTGAATCTTATATATAGCCATCCCTGTGGGGCACGGGATTTGAACGGAAAACAGACTGTCCATGCTACTCAGGCCACGAGGTAATACATAGGTATCTAGGTAAGATATAGGTAATCTCTCAGGAGAGCTTTTACCAGGCATTTGCCCACTGCCGCCTCTCGCCTCGCTCCCTTCTGCCAGCCTATCTATGCATCCTACCCGTCCTTTCTGCCTGTGAGCCATAGCACTCTGAGATTCTAACTCTGGAGCTTTGATAGGCCTGAAGCAGGAAGCATCTGGTTAGGAGGGGATACTGGCTGGAGCTGGTAGAGTGACGGCACTGGCTTATTTCTGAGAATCCTTTTTCTTCCTTACTCCCCTGCATAATCAGATGATCTGTCCAAGTATAAAGGCCATCAGTTACTACTGCATGCCCTGGGAGTATCTCTAACTAGGGCATGAACAGTCCCATTGGTTTGTGGGGCCCAGAGTATTAGAAGGTCTTATTGGGAGTATCTCTAACTAGGGCATGAACAGTCCCATTGGTTTGTGGGGCCCAGAGTATTAGAAGGTCTTATTGGGCTTCTCTGCTACTGCTCCCTTCTATCTCCCCCCACCCACCATTTTTCCCACCTCTCAGAATCTTCTCCATTTGTTTTAAGTGCTGGGCATGGGGTCGCTGGCCTAGGTAGTAAGGATCTCAAAGTTACCGTCATCTTCAGAACTTTGAAAACTCAGCAGGAAGAGGCATTTCCTATCAGGACCCTCAGTAGCAGTACATCCTCCTTCCCTGCATGCATTCATGCCCAGGCTGAGCAGTCAGGAGGAGAGCTAATTTAGGCATCACATCATGGCTAAGGCACCAAGTAGCACGTGATTTTCCCACCAGCAACCCAACATCCCAAAAGCCCATAAGGAGAAAAAAAATGCAACTGTCAGACACTTGGTAGAGCTGTCAGAAATACATGACATAAGCTACCTACAATGTGAAACCAAAGACATTACTTTTTTTATGTTCAGTGACATTTTTTTTCTATTAGAAAATAGAATGATGGACTCTTGGCGCCACCACGTGGACAGATCTGGTGTGGCTGGCACCGTGCTACTTGTGGTCATAGCCTTTGTGTCTGTGATAGTTTTGGACAGCCAGGCTAGTTTTTGGCCAGCATCTGGAGACTCAAAAGAGGGCAGGAAGTCACTGCTTTTGAAGCAGCCTATATTCCAGGAAGAGAAAAGAAGAACAGAAGAATTGAGGAGTCAAAGTAGGAAGGATATACCCCAAAGCTGAGTTCTGGTCCTTTAGTCACCATACAATGACTGTGCCCCTAAGGTGCTCCCCAGTCTGAGCCTCAATTTTCCTATCTGTAAACTAGCAAGTGTTCTGGGTTTTTTCTGATGTTCTTCTGCCTCTGAGCTCAGACCAACTCTACAGACAGGGGAAGCCCAGGGCCCCAAGCAAGGCCATGGCCTAGGCCCTTAATTACTCCTCCCACCCAGGCAGTCTAGTACCCATCCACTCTAGTTCCACCTTCTGCTGGGAGTTCCTGGCACTCAGAACATCTGTGCTCATGAGGCAGATGGAAGACCTGAAACCTAGACTTGGACTGGCTGTGAAAGTCTGTGAGGGCAGAGGCAGATGGGGGTCTCCCAAGCAGGAAAACATCAAGGGTGCTATGGAAGAGGCAGAATTTGGGCCCTTGAAAGATGAAAACTCATGGTTAAAAATGTAGTGGTAGGCAAAAAGTAGGTTCCCAGAAGGTTGAGCAACTTGAGCAAAGCTCTGGAGGTCGGTCTGGGCGCAGCAAACCACCCATCTAAGGTGGGTAGGCCTGGGAGATATGTTCAGGAGTGAGATGATGGCATCAGAGCAGCGAGTGCCAGGCGGGGGACTTAGGTGGAAGGTGCAGGTTGTGTTCAGCTGTGCTCTAAGGAGGCAACCCCGTAGTCTGGACTCAGTGTTATGTCATAGATCATTCCGTGTTCTTCAAAACAGGCAGCGCTCTGTACCCTCAGAGCCCTCCCAAACCCATGCTGCCGCTGCCGGTAGGATGGAACACTTCACATTGAAGTCATGTGTAAACGATTCCCTGACACGTTTATACATCAGAGCCCAGGAGGATCGAGGAGGGCAAATGTGTTGCCCAGTGTCACCTAGCTTGTGGTGGCAGGGCCCAGGTTGAAAGCTCTCCTTCGGCAGCAAAGGCATGCAGCCCTCCAGGCCTCCAGCGGGACTCATCCCTGCCCGTAGGTGAGGGTCAGAGCTCCTCTAGCAGGACCAGCGGGCCGGGTCTGTAGGAGATGGGGTCCGGCCGGCCGACCGGCTCTCTGTCCCGCGCAGTGTGCGCCCCGCACGAGTTCCAGTGCGCCAACCGCTCCTGCCTGGCCTCTGTGTTCGTGTGCGACGGCGATGACGACTGTGGCGATGGCAGCGACGAGCGTGGCTGTGCGGACCCAGCCTGTGGGCCCCGAGAGTTCCGCTGTAGCGGCGTCGGCGGTGCCTGCGTCCCGGAGCGCTGGGTCTGTGACCGTCAGTTCGACTGCGAGGACGGCTCGGATGAGGCTGCCGAGCTCTGCGGCCGAGCCAGCCTGGGGACCACGATGGCCCCTGCAGCCTGTGCCCCGGCCACCCAGTTCACCTGCCGCAGCGGCGAGTGTATACACCTGGGCTGGCGCTGTGATGGCGACCGCGACTGCAAGGACCAGTCTGACGAGGCCGACTGCCGTAAGCCCTCCCACCTACCTCGCCCCAGCAGGGCCCGTGGGTCTGGCCAGCACCTAGCCAGGCACAGCCTCCCTGTCCTTGCTCTAGGCAACAGATGTTACTCTGACTTACTACGGAGGAGATCCAGATTAGAAGGGTGGAATGATGTGCTACTAAGCAGTGGAGCCCAGGTCTGTCCCCAGAAACCAGAAGACAGGGGTCTTCCCTGGCACCTGCACCTCTGTCCTGATGCCCGTTCATACCTGCCCTTCCCAAGTTCAGATAGTCCCACACTGGTTCTTCTGCCCAGGCACCCGGTGTACTCAGGAACTCCTCCTCTGGGAACACCACACAGGCTGGGTGTGCTCGGAGTTGACTGACTGTCTTTCCCAGTGGGGTCAGTTTCCACCGGCTACCACAGGTCCTCCTGCCCTCTGATAGCACATCTCACACGGGGATGTCCTCATCTATGTGCCTGAGCGCCTGGAGAGGGAGGGGGGCTCTTATTCTCTGGGCTGCCCACCTGACCCAGTACAGCACCTGGCTCAGGGAAGGTCGGCAGAGTGAACAAAGTCCAACATTAACACCAAGACTAACCAGAAGGCCGCGTGTCTGTTCTGGGGAGAAGCGTCAGACAAGGAAGTAGGAGAACTGAGTTTAGTTCTGGCTCTGCCAGCCAGAGTGCTGTGTGACCCTGGACAAGGCCTTCCCCCTCTCTGAGCTTCAGTCTCCCATCTGTATATTGGTGGTGCCTTGGCCAGGTGTCCTTTGAGAACTCCTAAGTTTAGCCACTGGTTCTGTTCTTGTCAAGGGTGGATATAGCACGGGGCTGTGGAGGACCACTCACTGTCTTAGTGCTACACTGACCCTGACCCTGTCCTTTTGCCCTCGCCCAGCAGCACTGGGGACCTGCCGTGGGGACGAGTTCCAGTGTGGGGATGGGACTTGTGTCCTTGCAATCAAACGCTGCAACCAGGAGCGAGACTGTCCCGATGGGAGTGATGAAGCAGGTTGCCTGCAGGGTGAGTGTGGTCACCCTTGGAAAGGAGGAACCCTGCACTTTCTCCTAGGTCTGGGGAGAGCAGAGGTGGCAGGGTCCCCTTTCCTCCCAGAATACCACTGGCCCCTATGTTACCTGACTCCTCTTCCATGGAGTATTAGTGGCACTTTCTAGGACTTTAAAGAAGCTGAAAGAGGCTGAGGGAGGCATGAAAAAACACTGAGGGAAGTCTGGCCCCCACTGCCTTTGCCCATGTCCGAGCTTCTCACTGGCTCCCAGGCTGAGCAGAGGCTGAATCCTGCTTCCCGTAATTCTTAAATGGTTCTTCATATCACCATCTGCCCCCTGCAGGAACAGAGACCCAACCTGCTAGTGGATAACAGATCAGGCAGGGAAGAAACCTTCCCTATCCAGGGTCCTTTGGCAAAAGCGGTGGTCAGTCCTGCCTCTCAGGTCTCTGGAGAGCTCCTGCATGGTCCCTCCTGGGGTGCTCGTACTGCCAGGTTAGACACAGACCCTCACTCCCACTCTATATCCCTGCCCAGTTAGATGAGGTACAGGATGCTGAGCCTTCTTAGAACCTTGTCTGATGAGCAGAGATTCCACAGGCCCTGGCTTGGTCATGGGGCCTGAGTCACCCGCTATAGCCCCGTGGGGTTGAGGCTGGACCTAGAACTCTGCTCACCTGTGGCCCTGTCTCAGCCCTGGCAGCCCTCCTGCACAAGATCTCACAAGCATTGTCCACTCTTTTGTCTGGCCCAACAGAGTCAACTTGTGAGGGTCCCCGCAGATTTCAGTGTAAGAGTGGCGAGTGCGTGGACGGCGGGAAAGTGTGTGATGCTCAGAGGGACTGCCGAGACTGGTCAGATGAGCATCTGAAAGAATGTGGTATGGTACCTGTTCACATTCAGTGCCTGGACTAACCCTTCTGCCACGCACCCTCCTGGCATCCAAACCGAGGCCCTCAAGTGCCGCACTGCTCTGACACTTTTCTGCCTTCCTCTCTCTGGATGTGTGAGCTGTCTCGTGGCCTCAGGTGGTGCTCTTTGCCCCTGGAGCCTCTTATTCTGCATCTCTCTGTTCTAGCACAGATGTTCAAAATTAGCTGCTTCTCACAAACTTGGCTCCTCCTCTTCATTCCTTCGAAGTTCAGGCCTGTGAGTGTGCGCTTTCTGCAACTTGCTCTCTTCCTTGGTGTTCCTGCATTGCTGAGCTAACCAGGGCCCTGGCCTCTGAGACCGTCTACCACCCATCTACCTCCTCAGAGGGACAGGTGGGGAATAGCAACCTGGAGGCCAAGGGAGTCATCTCCTAGGGGCACTACTCAGGCCAGGCCTAGCATTAGGAGATACCATCCCAAGCCCTGAAGAGCTGGGACTTTACTGGGCAGACCAGATGTGAGAGACTTTCAAGCTGGACTAGAGTGAGAAATGAAAGAAGATAGCTGTCCAGAAGGCTAAAGCCATCGGGGCTGGCTCCAGGCTAGATAACATAGGTCTGTGTGTGTATAGGTGGGCCAGCATTCCAGAGAACACACTGGGAGCCCAGTGTGCAACCAGAAGGGCTCATGAGTCATTTCTCTGCTGGCCTCAGAGATCAGGGAGATTTAGATAGAGAAGCCTGGGAAGGATAGAGCCTAAGTGAGCAGTGCCTCTCCTGCCTCCTGGCAGACTGTTGCCGAGCACCTCCCCTTCTGGGCATGCAGAGGAACTGCATTCTGAATAGTATCCTTTCCTTTCTTATAAAAATAAATAAATAAATATCATCGCTGGTGATACAGGTCTGTAATCCCAGTACTCTTGGAGGCTGAGGCAGGAGAATCACAAATTCAAGCCCAGATTAGGCAGTTTAGCAAATTAACAAAACCCTGTCTCAAAGTCAGAAATCACAAATGGACTGGGTCTGGGCTCAATCCCCAGTACCACAGAACAAAACAGAAGGAAAAAAAATGGCAAGACAAGACCACCAAACTGATTATGAAAGGAAAAGAAGCTTAGTGAAAATCTGTCAGGCTCTACCTGAGCTTGGTGGAGGCAAGACCTACCTACTATAGGTCCACCTACAAGAAGAAGCCCAGGAAGAATCTGTAGAAAAAGGGACAGGGAATCAGGAACAACTGAGCCTGCTCTTTCACACAACCAGACTGCATTTAGCCTACTAATCTGCTGAACTTTCTCTTCCCTCTCACTATTTGCATGACATGCTAAAGTATGTGTGCATGTGTTTGTGTCTGTGTGAGTCTTTTTAGTCTTTGTGCTGGTGAGAGACCAGAACCTGTACTGATGTCCCCTCTGAGTAAGGAGGGGAATTACATTTCACATATCTCTGGGTGTGTTCTCACATCTGTGTGGCTGTGTTCTCACATCTGTGGGCTGGTGTGTGTTTGTGTGTGTGTGTGTGTGTGCGTGCATGCAGTGTGTACATGTAGGTGTCTGCATGCAAGTGTGCATGTGCTGGAAAATGACACAACTGCTTCCTTCTATGGAAGGAAGTTTCAAATGCTAGCAACTCAAGCCTCTCCAGACCACTCAACCCCTTCCTTCCTCTCCTGACTCACCAGCAGAATTACCTCCATGGTAGACAAGACTTAGGGAGGACAAGAGGCTTCTCTTAAGGTAGGGTAGACAGGGAAGAACAGATCTGAACCTATAACTTTTCTCTTTCTTGACCTACTTTAGTCCCAGAGGAGTCTGTACCTTCTTTCATCATAAACTAGCATCACTTTGTGCTCTCCCCAGTTCCTTTCCAAAAATGGACTCCACATTCCACTCCACCAAGTGCTCAGTAAACAGAGTTGTGGAGTTGCCGCTGTCTGCCGAAGGAGAGGAAGGAAGCAGACAGGTGCATGAATGAGGTAGTGAGTAAACGGGGCAAACAAAGAATGGGTGATGCTCAGGGAATAACATGGTACAAGAGTGGTCAGAGAAGGGTGAAGTGACCATGATTCTCCCAGAGACTACTCCAAATCTATATGGCTCAGTCACCCCCAATCTGGGTCTTCTTTGGGCTGAACCTAGCTGACCTACCCTTGGACCCCTGAGTCATGGGTTGCTGTGGTCTTGTTTTTACAGTTGCACCAATACTCCGGGGAAAGAGGAGAAGGCCCAGGGGTAAAGGGGACAGACATATCCTAAGCATGGCTCAGGTTGGAGGTGGGGCACGCCACAGCTGTGCATGGCTTGTGGTGGGTGGCTCAAACCAAATGTATGAACATCCATGGCTGGCTCGGCTCAGCTCTGCTTGGCTTGGCTGGCGTGGCAGTGCATGATCCTGGTGGGCATGGGGTAAAGTGGCACTTTACTGGCTGTGGAATTAACCTTCTGTGATTCTAAAGCTTAGGAGATGACGTGAGACCTTGGTGAGCCTTGGTTCTGGTCCTGGACTTTCTGACCTCCCCTAGCATCCTTCAGAAGATGGTGAGGGAGGAGGGGTTGGGGGACCAACACCCAGATGACTCCTGGAATCCCTTCATTCCTTGCAGAAATTGGTAGTATTGGGACCAGGCCTGTCACAAAATGGAGGAACAGGACAGGTGCCAAGAGTAGAGTTGTTGGGGAAAAGAAATGCCTTATATTAGTTCTTGGTGTGAAAGAACTGACTTGGCAACAGGCTTGTATAGGAAAAGGGCAGGCCCATAGTCTTAGGTACCATAAATGCATTAGGGCCATCCTCTTGTTCTAGCTCCTGGCTCTGAGACCAGCTCAGAGAGGGACATGGACAGATAGAATATGTCCAGAGAAGGGCATCTGAATGGCAAAGGACTAGAAGTCAGCACTTTGAGGGAGTTCTGAGAGCCCGAGTACCCTGGGGAACCCTGGACAAGCCCACACAGCAGAGCTAGGAAGGAGAGAAGAGCTATAGGAGGCAGGTCCTGGGAGAGAGAACTCTGCAAGAGGCAGTGCTGCCCCAAGTAGAGCCAGCTGCCCTGGGAGGAACGTGTGTACACAAGCAGGAGCATTTCAGAAGGCATTCTTGGAGGATTCCAAGGGTTGGACATTAACATATAACCCCCTTGAAGAAGCTCAGAGGTCATAAGGAAGGAGGGCTATAAGAAATGTGGCTATGGAAAGAAGGATGTTAGGCTACCGGGGAAGGGCTAGCTGCCTCCAGCCTGGTGGTCAACAGAGCCCTGGCCTGGGAGAACAAGAACCCAAGTTTTGGCTCCATTCTGCCTTGTTTGTGTCTGGTCTTGAACAAAGATCTGTCCTCTCTGAGCTTCCTCTTTCCCAGCTACCTGGGTAATGAGGCTGAGGCCCAATAATATCTCTAGTTTTCCTAGCTATGTGGGACTCCTGCTGCCTTGGCACTTAGCTTGACCCTGGGCCCTGGCCTTGCCATGTGCTGCCCCACTCTCTGGGCTCCTGGACCCTCAGGAGCCTACATCCCTCCCCAGGACTGAATGAGTGTCTGCACAACAATGGTGGCTGCTCCCACATCTGCACTGACCTCAAGATCGGCTTTGAGTGCTCATGCCCAGCAGGCCTCCAGCTCCTGGACCAGAAGACCTGTGGCGGTGAGACTCTCCCTATTTGCCCGAGCAGAGGCAAGTCGTCCTGCTGGTTCTGACCTCTGCTTCTCTCCACAGACATTGACGAGTGTAAGGATCCAGATGCTTGCAGCCAGATCTGTGTGAATTACAAGGGCTACTTTAAGTGCGAGTGCTACCCTGGATATGAGATGGACTCAATGACCAAAAACTGCAAGGCTGTGGGTATGGATCTCCAGGGTAAGGGGTACAGCATGCTTCCACACAAGTGAGGAGTGGGTGTAAGTATGTGCACACACACGAAGAAAGCAAGGGGAGACCTATACAGAGCTCAAAGTGTGAATAGACGTACATGCACAATGCATTCTATGCCGCCACCCACACCAACAGTGCACAGAGCCACCTGATACAGCCTACAGAGGTTACATCTGTACAGCACAATGTATAAACCCAAGCTCGGACCATGCACATGTTGTGAGCAGCCCACAGGAAGGGCGTGATGTATATAGACCTACATATTACCCATTGAACCAACTAAATTAATTCACTTTTTAATTATTTTGACACATAGCCTATGTATACACAAAACATATTTTTAGACTTAGAGTTAGATTTTTAGGAAGATACCAGTGATCTGTACATTCCTGACTATTCTATATGGAAGGTCACTGTCCTAAAACAGACACAAATCCCTGTCTGTCATCATGGATTTAAATTCTGATGGGTAGAATGCAAAAGAAATCAGATAAATAAATAAAATGTAGTATGTGGCAGATGGTGATAAAGGCTGGAGAAATACAAAGTCGGGAATGGGGATAGGGAAGTCCAGGAGGGCACGGAGTTATACTTTTATTAAATAGAATGGTCAGGGAAGCCCTCAGTAAGATGGTGACATGTGAGTAAAGACTGAAGGAGCCGAAGGAGTGAGACACTCAGTTACCTAAAGACATGTTTCAGGCGTAAGTGCCAAGGCAGTTGCATGCCTGGAGTGTTCAAGGAAAAGGGGGGAAGCCAGCGTGCTTGAGCAAGGAGTCCATGAAAAGACAACATGAGAGAGATGGCTCAGGGCACATTCCAGAACGCTTTCTGGATCACCGAAAGGGCTGACCTGATTTCTTACTAACTCTGAGGGAAGCCCTAAAAACTCTGAGGAGGGGGAAATGTGGTATGCTGTTTAGGCTCTGTCTGTCCAGTGTTAAGAATAGACTGCAGAGATCAATGAAAGAAACGGAACCCCTTTAAGAAGTGATTTCAGTAATGCAAAAAAGAAGTGACAAGGCTTGGACCAGGGTGCTTTCCATGGGAACGTTGAAAAGTGAGCAAACTGGTTAGATTCTGAATGCCTATGTAGATTCTAAATGCCAGTTTTTTTTCATGTAAGTTGAATGAGGGGGGAAAAGAGTAAAGCATGACTCCCAAAGTTTCTGGATAAGCAACTGAAAAGAAAAAAAGTAGGATTATTTTTGTACTTGAGAAAGATGGTGACAGAAGCATCTGGAGGGACATTAGGCTGTTTTGGACATGTTGAGTATAAGAAAACTATTTAGATGTCCAAGTGGAAGAATGAGTAGGGAGTCAGATGTATGAGTCTGGAGTATACTTGATATGTGGCCAGTTAACCTAAAAACATACACTCATATTGTATACTATATAACACATTCACCATGTAACCTGTTTTTACCTCCACGTAAGATGCATGTAACAGTATATTTGAACAGTGGAGACAACATAATTATCCAAGTATATACAAAATTCATACATATGAACATCTTTAGTACAATTATATAAAAAACTCAAATCATAAACACCTGGGATCCTTGTTACTGTCACAGCTCACATTAAAAATCACCTCAAGAGGCCCTCTAGCCCAGCTCCTGATTTCAGAGAGGTAACATATCATTGCTGTCCTGTTTTTATTTTATTGGTTTGGTTTTTTCTTTTTTGTGGTACTGGGGGTCAGACGTAGGGCCTTCATACTGAGCTGCATCTCTAGCCAATTTTTGGTTTGATTCTAAGACAGAGTCCTGCTAAGTTACTTGTTGCCCAGGCTGGGCTCAAACTTGTGGTCCTCTTGCCTCAGCTTCCCCATGTACTGAGATTACAGATCTGTGCCACTGGGCCCAGCTTCACTGCTTTCCTACTGAGGTGAGAGGATCAGTTTGTCATCAGCAGAGCTGGACAGAAACCCCAGATTTCCTCCTTGCCTGACAATTTGAGCACTATTTTCCATGCTCCATATTTGTAGTGCTGCCTCTTTCTCACTCCTGGCTTAAAATAGTCACCAAGTATGAATATAGGTCACACACCCAACCCCAGCCCCACCCTGCCCTCTGGGCACATACTAGCCTGGCACAGATACACAAAGATAGGGACCAGGTGGCCGGTAGAAATATCAATTGGAAAACGTGGGAGAGGCCACGGGCAGCTCAGGAGAAAAGTATTGGTAGGAGCTGCCACCTAGATGGCCTTGGTTCCTGAGAGTGGCCTGGTACATCTCCAAACAGCCAGTGCCAGACCGTCATAGGCCTAATGGGACAGTGATCTTCCATATAGAATAGTCAGGAATGTATAGATCATTGGTATCTTCCTAAAAATCAAAGTCTAAAAATACATTTTGTGTATAAATAGGCTGTGTATGTATGTATATATTCTGTGTCAGATGTCACACATGTCCCACTCTGACACTGGCTCAGGATAAAGAACAAACCTCCCTCAGCCCACAGGACCCTTTGCCCTGCCGATCTCTGCACCTTCGTTTGTTCCCATGCTCTGTATAAATTAAAGATTCACAGCAGGTTCTGTGAGGCTCTGGTATCTGTCCTTCATACTGAGTCCTCATTTTAAGGCACTCACTTGCTCAGGTGGCCACTGTTTGAACTAAACTGTGGTACCCCAAGTAAAGAAAGTGACAGTTGCCGGGAAGAAATGCATTCGAGAGGGAAAAGTGTGAGAGAAGGTGCGGCCCTGCCCTGATGGGGTAGTGGCATATAGTTTGGTGGCTGGAAGCAAGGTGTGTTAGGAGGCTGGGTAATGAGCACACAGGGAACGTGGGATTATAGTGCAGAAGGCCTCAATGCAGGCCTAGGAGGGAAATGGAGAGTCATAAAATAAAGCTCCTGTCATGCCTGGTGCCTTGCATCTTGATCTGTTGTCCTTAGTGTTTGATCCTTTCTCTAGCCGGTAGAGATTATTCCCCCTATTTTACAGGAAAATGACCCATCACACAATGAGTCAGTGGCAGAGGTTTGGTCCCCAGAATCCCTGCCTCTAGCACTGACCCTGTCTCTGAACTTCATGCATGGCAGCTGGCAAGAGCCCATCCCTCATATTTACCAACCGGCATGAGGTGCGGAAGATAGACCTGGCGAAGCGGGACTACTCACTCCTCATCCCCATGCTCAAGAACGTTGTGGCACTAGATGTCGAGGTTGCCACCAACCGCATCTACTGGTGTGACCTTTCCTACCGCAAGATCTATAGGTGAGTGGCGTGTCCTCTGAAGGTATTCCTGGAGGGGTGGGTACAAAGGGCAGCTGGCAGAAGAGGAAGAGTGGCCCCTGCCTAAATAGTCTCTTGGAACAAAAGTAGACTTAGAAAGAGATGCAGGAACCCAGTGGCTTTGGAAGCACCAGGATGTTACCTCCTGGGCCAGCCTAGGCTGAGGCCTTGGAGGAGAGCACCTTTGAGCCCACACCCCTGAGCTATGTGTGACCTCTCATGGGGAAATGCAAGACAAAGGAGCTGTTCAACCAGGCAGAAAGGAAGAAATCTTTGATTCTAGTGAAGGTTTCCATAGCAGCTCGCATATCTGTGTCAGACTCTGGAGAACCAAAAATGACTCAGACCTGACCCCTGTCCAAAGAATCCCACTTATAATATAGTGACTTTCATTATGTGGTCATGAGGGAAAAGTACAGAGGAGACCTCTAACCTCATATGGGAACTAAGCAATCATCCTGGCAGCTCTGACTGTATGACCTGTCTGTGACCACAGCAGACGACTGTGGCACTTGGGAAGCTCTTTACACGTTCTAAGAGGTACTGTCTAAGTCTGACTCAGATGCCACCAGCCTGCATGTCCAGGGATCCCCTCTGGGTAGTCATGTCCTTTTTTAAAGTCCTGAGATCAGTTGGTAGGTCTACTGATGACCAGGCACTGAGTCATTGAGTCACTGCAGAAAGAAAGATAGGATGGATGGGTAGGTGATTGGATGGAGGCAAATACATCCAAGTAAATGCTATCCTCTGACAACTACATTTCCTATCTCTCCCCAGCTCACAGATATCTTGAATCCACATCTATACATATAAATAGCAACAGTAGAGCCTACCCAATAGCTGTGACTAGAAGAGGATTTTTGTTGTTGTTGTTACTGGGAATTGAATCCAGTACCTTTACAATGGGCTACATTTCCTTCCTTTTTTGCTTGTTTTTGTTTCTTGTGTTTTGAGAAAGGGTTTCATAAGGCTTCATGAGGGCTGGGCCAAACTTAGAATCCTCCTGCCTCAGCCTCCAAGAGCCTAGTGTTGTAGGCATGTGCCACCATACCTAGATGGAAGAAGTCTGATGAGACTAATAGGGGGCTGAGACAAGAAGAGTCAAAATTAACTCTGGTTAATTTCAGGAGTCTCAGGCCTCTGTGGCATGCAAGTTTTCTGAACAGGGATGCTACTGTTTTGGGGGACCAAGGGTTAAGGGTTGGGTAGTCTGTCTGAGAGGGTGAGAATGAAAGTGAGTAGTTTTGGACATGTTGATTTCAAGGTGTCCAAGCAACATCCAAGAGCAGCTGGTTGGCTTTGTGGTCTGAACTTTAAGGGAGTTGTTGGGATTGGAGGATCAGAATTATGGATGGCAGCAGACATAAAACCAATCACCATAGAAAGGGTATGGAGAAGAAAACCTTTGGGACAACAGCATTTGGGAAAAAGTCCTGCTAACTATGACTCTCGAGTATCTGTGTTATCACCCCTTCTCTTCATTCTCACAGCATGACCACAGCCCTCCTTCAGACCTTTCAGTTTTTTTGCCCTTATTCCCTCCTCTTCCAACCCCTCCACAGGCACAGTCATAATTAACACACTTATTTGATCATGTCCTTGGACCTGCTTGGTTATTCACTGCTTCTTAGGATGGTACCAACCAGGATGTAGCCTTTGCCTACATTGGTCTTACATCCCACAAACCAGCTCTGCTCCACTGAATGTCTTGCTGTTCCAGAACATGCTCACCTCTGGGCATTTGTACACACTGTTTGATTTGCTTGAATGGTTTTCGGATGTTGATGCCCTTGGTAGACTAGTCCTTCAGGACTCAACTTAAAAAGCCTTCTCTCACTCTGCAAGATAATGTATTTCCCTGTTGCCACAGCCTCTCATGCTTACTGGAATTTCACTGTGTTGTACCTGACTGCAAGCTTCTGTCTTTCACCAAACTGAGGTCCACCGGACCAGAGACTGCTGATTCAATCCTATATCCCTGCCCTGGTGGCCCAGGGAATGTGTTGTGTGGAAAGTAACCAAGTTCCTTTCAAGTCCATTGCCAAGGCCCAGAGGGAAAAGAGAAGGGAGGGGTATATAGGTAGCCTCAAATGGGCTCATTGGTGGAGCATGTACCAATGTCCAGTTCTGGTTTTTCCTCAGTGTCTACTTGGATAAGGCCAACAACCCAGCAGAGCAGGAGGTCCTCATTGATAATCAACTACACTCTCCAGAGGGCCTGGCAGTGGACTGGGTCCACAGGCACATCTACTGGACAGACTCGGGTAATAAGACCATCTCAGTGGCCACAGTCGATGGTAAACGCCGATGCACTCTTTTCAGCCATGACCTTAGTGAACCCCGGGCTATTGCTGTTGACCCTTTGCGAGGGTGAGTGTGCTCACTGAAACTTTTCCTCCATTACATGGGTTCTCAATCCTCATGTTTTTGTCAAGAGCTATCTAGAGGGCTCTAGAAGGCTCTAGGCCATTTAGATACCAAGCATGAGAAAGAAAGTCCACATGCAGGCCTCATATTATAAATTGCCTACACAACACACACACACACACACACACACACACACACACACACACACACACCGCCTCATACTATAGATTGCCTACACAGTACACACACACACAGGGGGTTCTATGGGCATTGGTCACCAGGCTTTCTCTGTATTCCCTACTCACTCATTGTGTCACACACCTGGAGTACCTCAGAGCAGAACAAAGCTCTGGAGATTGCCCAACAGATGCTCCTCAGATTGCTGCGGATGAGCATCTGGCAGCTGCTTACACACTTTGATGGACAGGGAGCTCATTACTTTCATTCAATAGGACCTATTTTATTGTAGGGAAACTGCCCACTAGCAAGTGGCTTTTCCCCCCATAATCTCAAATCTCTCTCCCTATGGCTTTCTTCATTGGCTTCAGGAGTTAAGACATATCTAGAGGACAGCCAGCAAAATTTGAGGCTTAGTCCATGGGTCTCTTCCCTCTGCACCCCTTACCACCTAGGGTGCCTTGCTCTGGCTACACCTCAGTTTTGGTTATTAGGACTTCTAAAGAAAATGAGACTCCCTCCCCTCCTCAGTGGAGGTATCTTGAGATGGTAGCAGGGTTTTTTAAGGAGGGGTATCATGTTAAGTTTACCAGCATCATAAGCTTCTTCCTTCCACTTTACTGCTTCCTTAGTTGTTAAAGAGGGATGAGAAAAGCACTTTCCTTTCCCTTCCATTATCCCTCCCTTTCCCCCTTCCCCTCCCTTCCCCTGCCTCCCTTCCCTTCCTTTCCCCACTCTTCCCCTCCCCTCCCCTCCCCTCCCCTTCCCTTCCCTTTGACTAGCTCTCTTTAAACGAGACCAGCTGGTTGGGGCTGGCCAGGTGAGAGATATGTAAGGCTTTGGGAAGTAACTCACAGCTTCTACATACTAAGCATGCATCAGGTGCTGGCATTATGAGAGATACTGAGCTGTCTCATTAACACTTGCTTCAGCCCTTTTCACTGGCTGTTCTCGCGCAGTGTGGTGTGGCACCTACCATACTTTGTGCCCCAGACCATATGGTTATACCCACCCATGATCCACTGTGGATCTGTCTGAGTCCTAGCAGGAAACTCATTGCATATTTAAAGTAAGATCATTGGAGGAGAGTTTAATAAAGGGACTGTTTAATGAAGGTGTGAGTAAGGTTTAATGCACTATTTTAAACTAGTAACAGTGGATTGCTATCATCCCTAGTAAGCCTGCGGGCTCAGGAGCAGGGAACCTTACTTGGGTTAGGAAGGTCATCCACTTTCTCCTCTGCAAATGTGGAGAGTTTACTAGGACCCTTCCCACACTGACATTCTAGAACTTTGGTTAGAGCTGCCAGATATAAGAGTGATGGACTCACAGGCTGTTTAGCTGAGGCTGGGTAGACTTGTGGGAATCAAGCTTTCCCCAGGTTCTCAAATAAGGTAAAGATTAAATGCCTGCCTATCTATGAATTGATAGTTCCAAAGAATCTCAGAGGACTCCCAGTCCCAACTATACATAATTCTTGGCTACTGCATAGGTCATGGAGCTTTTGTAACTAATACCACCCCAATCCCTTCCCCAGCAAGAAGCCAAATTGAAGTCTTCTTTCAGGTTCATGTATTGGTCTGACTGGGGCTACCAAGCCAAGATCGAGAAGTCTGGGCTCAATGGTGTAGACCGGCAAACATTGGTATCAGACAACATTGAATGGCCTAACGGAATCACCCTGGGTAAGACCTGCCTCCCTGGGTTGGGAGCCTGTGCTAGTGCCTGATACTGATAACTGTCTGGAGCCTCATGGTTCTTATTTCTGGGTTTCCTCATTGTGCCAGCACCTTTGTTCCTCTATGTTTGTTGCCCTGGGTTGGGTTCTGTATGAGTCCCTGGGATGTGGGCCAGGAGAGGTACAGAGGAATGGAGTTCCGGGTTGGGGTGCTAGGTTTACGACATGGCCCCTTCTCACCTTCTTCCTCCCCAAGATTTGCTGAACCAGCGCTTGTACTGGGTAGACTCCAAGCTGCACCAGCTGTCCAGCATTGACTTCAGTGGAGGCAACAGAAAGATGCTGATTTTCTCCACTGACTTCCTGAGCCATCCTTTTGGGATAGCTGTGTTTGAGGTGAGCCCTATGAAAGGAAACATAGTCTTGCCAGGAAACTGAAGCCCTGAGAAGGCTTGTTCAAATAGGTGACTCCATGGGACTTGTCCAAATGGAAAAAAAAGGATCAGGGAAGCCAACTGATGTGTTTGTACACTAGTGGAGATCTGCCTGTGTACAAAGGCATAGCACCCTTTTGTCTGCCTGGCAGCTTTCCTGTGTGCTCTTCCTAGGAGCCCTTTCTCAGAGCCCTTCTCATAGGTGAGTTGCTAGAACATGGATACTTCCTCTCTTGCAACCAGCATATATCACATATACAAAATATACCCAGTCAAGGAAAGAAAGAAAGAACATACAGAGTCACTTACTGTAGGAGATGGCCTAAGAGATGCCAGGGAATTCAACATACTTCTGTCAACCCTTAGTGGACCCAAAGGTCACGGAAGCGAATCAGACACTGTCCCAATCCTCAGGAAGCTCCCAGAAAGCTGAAGAGTCAGGGCCTTCCTGTGCAGTGACCCTGACACCTATCCTCTTGGGGAATGAGGAAGCCAGAAACTACCAAGGTCTCAAAATCACCCACCTCTTCCACAAGAGTGCCACCAAATGGAGGGAAAGCAAGGGGACAGTGGTACCTGATAGGAATTGGCCGTGCTGTTGGAGCAGCTTCACTCAGCACTGCTCAGAAATTGTGAGCAAAGTTCTACCTCTAGGTCCGACTTCTGCTTCAGAGGATAGGTGTGTGTGGACACATGTATGTGCTTGAGTATATCCATGTGCAGAGCATGGGTGTGCATGAGTGTACAGAAACCCATCACCATAGAAGTGTGTATTCCTATATGTGCTGGTGCTCATGTGTGTAAATATGTGTAACAATACTTTGATAAGCTTATTTAGGTATAAGTAGTGCCTTTATGTATGTAGAGAAACACTTGGTTATATATGTGTCTGGATCTGTGTATAAAGGTGTATGATTATACCTGTAATTATAGACTTAACCTATAGTTGCATGTCTAGGATTTAACCATGTGGACTTAGATGTGTATCTCCCAGAAGTTGTGGGAGGTCCGGCAGCAGATCGCCCTCAGTAGCTCACACATCCCCTTCAGTCTTGGTTCTAAGGCCCAATTAATAGTCATTGCTATAGAGATCCAACGTTAGGGTTCTGCTGGCTCCAAAAAGCAGGTGTAGCTCAACATCAATAAGCTTGTGATCCTCAGGTCCAAGCACAGAATTGCCAGACACTCCTCTAAGACAGAAGCCAGGATGGTTTACCTCATAGATCGGAAGCTGAGAATTCCACTGAGAATATATGGACAGGGTGGCCCAGAAGGACGTCAGCAGTGCTTGTCACTACATTTTAGCGCCCTCAGAGTAATGTCACGAGTTCAGACTCTAGGCTTCCTATCCTCTGCATCTGTACCCCACAGGACAAGGTGTTCTGGACAGACCTGGAGAATGAGGCCATTTTCAGTGCAAATCGCCTTAATGGCCTGGAAATCTCCATCCTGGCTGAGAACCTTAATAACCCACATGACATTGTCATCTTCCATGAGCTGAAGCAGCCACCAGGTGAGTCCTTCAAACTTGGTTCCCTGCCTCAATCCTCTCCTGCGCTAGGCAGGCTCTGTTAATATCATACACAACTCAGCATCTCCAGGAATAACAACAATTTCTCTTTATTGCCATCATATTTTGTGTCCTTTTGCCTCAGGCTTTTTGGGAAATAAGACTGGGTTTAAATAAAAACATAAATGTCTTATTGTTGGCAATACAAAGTATGAATATTATCCTTCTTATTTAACAGTTGAGATTGAAATTAAAGATAGGACAGGTAAAATGATGTTAGCAGAGAGCAGAACTAAAACCTAAACTTAGGTCCACTGAATTCTAAAGTTCCTTCCACTGTGACACATTGCTTCTCCTTAGCCGTTTGTACCCCATCTTGCATAGTATAAACTAATGTGTCTTGGGTTCACTTAGTAAGTTAGCTTGTTGGGTGGGAGTAGCATCCAGTAATCCTACTGTGGGGCTGTCTCCCGTGTCACCAGGATATACTGACTAACTGAGGTGTTAGCTGCCAGGGTGCAGGTGGGAAAGAAAGAAGGGTGAAAAGGTAAGATTAATGCCTGGACCTAGATGTAGAAATTTAAGTGAGAGAAACATGGCATGTGACATAATGGGGAAAACCGCACAAATGGTTTTAGAGTCCAGCATATTTCAGTTTAAATTCTATATACAAAATTCCAGGAGTATGCTTGGGTGAGTTTGTTGTCTTTGAACCTACACAGCTTTATCTGTCAATCTGGCACATAATATCCATCTCTTAGAACTGCTGTAGAATCAAATGAGAGTGGGAACAAAGCACTGGTACAGTGCTGGAAGGTGCCCAACCGATGTAGTAGAGAAACTTTTTGAGTAAGCCAAGTAGGAGGGGCATTGTCCCTGGAGGTAAGAAGTCCTGTGTGTGCCCTAACTCTCTCTCTCTCTGTGCCATTAGCTGCAAATGCCTGCGAGCTCAGTGCCCAGCTCAATGGAGGCTGTGAGTACCTGTGCCTTCCTGCTCCTCAGACATCTAGCCATTCCCCCAAGTACACATGCGCCTGTCCTGACACCATGTGGCTGGGCCCAGACATGAAGAGGTGCTACCGAGGTAAGCTGAGTTTCCAAGAGGGGCAGCCCCTTGCAGTGCTGGATCCTGCACCGTGGAAATCTCCTGTTGGCCGCTGGGATACAGTATGCTCCTGGTTTTTCTCTATCTTCTCTGGCCATTTTTTGCTTTTGCACACTTCTCTTTTATACATTTCTTAAATTCTCATATCCCCAGGGAAATTCCCAGGCTTTTACTTCTTGTAAGAAAAAAAAAATACACATATACATAAAACATTTTTAATTCAACATCAAGGAGATACTCAGGTCCTTTGGAAACCTCAAGGGTTCTTAAGTTAGTATTTATACACAGATGGCTATATTTGCCCATTTTTTACCTAGAACTTAACATACCACACAAAGCTCTTCTGAGGTGAGATTAGGACTAATAGATAACATTTCAACCCATAAATTATGTTTATTAACCAATCATGATATGTGACCAAAGCCTTTTGTTTGAGAATAAGTCTGCTACATCATTTATGATTTCCAGGTTCAATTGATTAAGGCGGAATAAGAATTTACACCTAGTGATATAGTATCAGGGTAAAGTGCTTCTAAAAATGACTTATTTTTTATTTAAAGTGAATAAGGACTCAGGACTCAATCAGAATACTTAGGACTCAGCTGAAGAAAAGATCACAGCCCATTCAGGGGATAAGGAAGGCTTCACAGAAGTGGTGTGTGAGCTAAGCCCTGAGGATAAGTTTGTGTGTAACTCATAGAGGTGATATCTTTAATTGCTAACCCAACAAAATGCTTCCTCCAAGTGATCTCCATGGTCTTTCTCTTCTAGCACCTCAATCTACCTCAACTACGACATTAGCCTCTACTACAACAAGGACAGTAGCTGCCACCACAAGAGCCCCTGGGACCATTATTCATGGTCCCACCTACCAAAACCATAGCACAGAGACATCAAGCCTGCCAGCTGCGATTCCAAGCTCAGCTAGTGCCCCCAAGGATCCCAGCATCAGCCCATCTACCCCAAGCCCTGCAACCAGCAACCACTCCCAGCACTGTAAGGAAATGAGCTCTGCGTTCTTTCATGATATGGGAGGGTCCATGGGGAACCAGGGTAGATGGATTGAAAAGAGATCACATGAGCTGAGTACTGTGTATCCCTAAAGAGGAAGCAGAGAAACTGAGAGTGCTCACCTACAACTTAGGAGTCTTAGGTGCCCCTAACTTATAGAAGGAAACTATATCCTGTCTCTGAGCCTCAGTTTCTTCTACAAAGTGGAAGATAGTAAGAACCCACTCCCTGTTGTTTTCGGATTGCCAAGAGACACACCAACAAGGCAGGGTAAACAAAGTGCTCATAAAAACTACATTGTGTGTGAGTGTGTATGTGTCTGTGTGTCTGTCTGTCTGTCATAAGTTAATTGACTTCTGCATGGCAGGCAGGGGTTCCTCAGAGTTGAAAATCTAAACAGTAACTTCTATAACTATGGTGTGCTGCTGTCTGTTTCTCGTTGTTGCTGTTGGGTTTTTGTTGTTGTTGTGTTTTGTTTTTTGAGACGGGGTCTCAGTCTATAGTCCAGGCTGGTTCCGAATTCACTATGTAGCCCAGGCTGGCCTTGAACTCAGGGCAATCCTCCTGTCTTATCCTCCTGAGTGCTCGGATTAGAGGCATGAGCCACTTATACTCAGTTTATGTGGTGCTGGGGGACTTAGCACTCAAGTACTGTGCATACTTAGTGCTTAACTCAGGTACTTATCACTTGCTGGGCAAATACTTTAACCACTGAGCTATTCCTCCATCCTGGCTGTTTCTTAACCCCGGGATGAAAATTATTAAGTTCACCACTTACTAAATCATCAGAAGCAGTAACTGTCACTGCTAGATGTATTCTATCTCATTTACCAGAAAATACATTTCAGTTGAGTTACCTGCCAGGGGGAGTTCATTTAAAAGGATAAACTATCTTTTCCTTTTTTTTTTTTTTTTTTTTTTGCATACACCAATGGCCCAGACAGCCTGCCAATACCTTTCTGATTGGGCCTGTTTCACTAGCAAAAGCTGGATTCTTAGAGTAGAGCCCTCACTCTGAAGTTTAGAGAGGCAGATGGAACCTGTGTGAATTTCATTTCCCCTTACTACTCTCTCCCAGAAAGCTTCATCAAGCTGGAGATTTAACATCACTGTGCAATGTTTGCTCTACTCCTGGAATAAGAGGATAGTGGCACATTCATAGCTAACTCTGTAAGCAGTGCAACTCTTTTCTCCCCCAGAATAGTTAGATTTGCTTAATATGACTTGGAGAAATAAGACACATTGACGGTATGGAATCCAGGCCATTGCCAAAGAGAGCATTCATCTTGTCACTCAGAGCAAATGTGGATAATAGCTCCTCTTTGTGCCTCAGAGGGCTATGAGAATCCAGAGGAAAAATGATTTTTAAACTATAAAGTGCAGAACAGATCTTAACAGTGAAGGTGATTGTAAAAGTTAGAAAGATGGTACATCATACTTTTTATTTATTGACTTATTTATTTTCGAGAAAGCAATGTACTAGGAAAGATATTAAAAGTGTATAAAACTTCTGCTGGCCAGAAGGGGACCCAGAAATCTGGGAAGCCCCACATCATACTTAAAAAAAAAAATACAATTCAGTTGGACCTGGTGGCACAGGCCTGTAATGCCAACACTCTGTGAAGTGGAGGCAGCCAGATAGATAGCAAGTTTGACAGACAACTTAGAATCAGTACAAAAACGAGCTGGAGATGAAACTCAGTGTAAAGACCGTGGCTTGGATCCTCAATACCATAAAAACAAAATGAACAAAAAGACCCCAGAGCACATTTTCCAAGTGCTTTTGACTTTAGAATGTGAATTTACAGGCCTTTTTAAACATAGACTAACAACAACCCCATCCCAATTAACACCCACTTTGAACTAGACAAGGCTGTGGCAGAGACTATGCTGAGCATTTATATTAATTATCTCATTTAATCCTTACATATTCCTAAGGAGTTGATAATAACATTATCCCCATCTTCAGGATAAGTAAGTATAACATGTTATATATAGTACAATATGATTAACCTGCTCAAGATCACACAATTGAGCAACACAGATGAAGTCTTGACAGAAGTCTACGCTCTTCATTCTACTATACTATTATGTCCCATTTTAATTACTTAGGGGAAAAAAGCTAATAATGCAGATGGACAGGTAGGCCATCAGAAACAACGAGATAATGCAATAAACACTGGCTGAAAATTTCAACTTATCCAGTCAGTCAGCAAGATGAAGACCTAAGCGTTCACCCTGCTGTGCACAACCCCACCTCCTATTCTGTGATGCTGTAGGAAGAGTGTAGGACTTGGGTCATGAATGTTAGGCTCAAGTTCCAGCGGTTTGGTCATTTTGTTTATATTTTTGTTTTCGTTTTTTGAGGCTGGTCCTGAACTCATTATATAGTGCAAAATAGCCTCAAACTCACAGCCATCCTCCTTCCTCAACTTCCCCAGTGCTAGGATTACAAGTGTGTGCCATCACGCTTGACTTTGGACCACTTATCTGTAAGACCTCTCCATTTGTGAGATACAGGTAGCTTCTGTCCTGCTTTCCTCACAAGAGTTCTGATAAAATTTGAAAAGGATGAGGTATTAAGCATTAGCCAGTTAGGATCATCAGTTTAGAGAGGGGAGGACAAGTAGTTGGGGAGTTCTTCCTGCTTGAGGCCAGTGAGACTCATGAAGGACTCACACTGATAATGAAGCATCACTCTGGAAATTTGATGTTTTACAGATGGGAATGAAGACAGAAAAATGGGCTCTACCGTCACTGCTGCTGTCATTGGGATCCTTGTACCCATAGGTGAGTGTGGCCCTACGTCAGTGGCAAGAAAACAGTCCTGTGTGCGCAGGGCTAGAGAAAAAGTACTAGAGAGATAGAGAAGTTGGCACACTAACTTGCCCCCCGAATCGTTCTGTCTCAGCAGCCTTTGTGCAACCTACCAGGCATGATTTTATTCTGGTTTCTTAGCCTAGCACACAAGGCTTTTTAGGACCCTGGTCCCAGGGAACCATCCAGTAGCATCCTCTATACTTCCTCCACTTGTTCACACTTGTGAAGACCAGATGACATTCATATCCCCAGTGACTTCCTGGGGACAAGAGCGTATCCTCTCTTGGTCACTACTCTCCCCAGCTCCTAGCAATGTCTAGCACAAATTCAGTATTTTCAGAACTTATGAATAGAGCTACCTGCCATTCTTTGGACAGGTTAAACTGTCTTGCTTTTTTTACTAGTTTTCAACAAATGTTTATCAAGTAGCTATATATGCCATTCTGTGCTAAGGAGACAGAAGGTGGCTAAAGATGAGTAAGTCATGGTCCTATCCTTACAAAAGTTAAGTTTTATTAAAGAGACACATATAGCAGGTGTTTGTAGTGGCAGGGAAGTCCTAAGATGAAGCTGTGTACACTGAGTTTAGAGGATGTACTGAGTAAGCACTTAATTTAGACCAAGTGAAGGGGGAAGAGGGCAGGGAAGATTTCCTAGTGGAAATGACGCTTGAGCTGGGCTGGCCAAGTGAAGAAGGACCAGGAGCAGTCCAGGCAAACATAAGAAAAGCTGGGAATGGGAAACAGCCTAGAGTACATAGAGAATCGATGAGCAAGAATGTAAGATTAGTTAAGACCTCACACGGAACCATGGGGCGGATTTATTCTCCCCCCCAATGTCCACATAGTCTCACATTCATCCTGTCTCTCGTAGCAGCCTCATATCTTGGCAGTGTTTTTGAACTGTGGTTGTCTACTCATAAATATTCTTTACTTATTCCTGAATACCTTAAGGACAGGGACTTTGCCTTTTTGTTTGAGGAATCTTCAGTCTAGTGCAGTTAGTGAGTAAATATGTAAGAAACTTCTCCCCCATGCGAGATGTTGTACCAGGTGCCAAAGATGCAGGGAAGAAAAAGATAAAAATTTTAAGTGATTTCAATTTTTAATCAGCATTAATCATAAGTCATACAAATTAGATGTTAATGTACTCTAATGGAAGCATGATGTAATAGAGGCACAACATTGCTGCGGAGGAATAATGGAAGGAAAGGTGACTCCAGTGCTTCTGGAGAGGGGGCATTTGAATGGGCCTTGAAAGTCTTTGGCAGAAAAGATACGGTGAGACTATTTATTTTGGGTTTATGTAGTGTGAAGCAAGCGAAAGACAATCAACCCCATCCTGCCATGTGTGCTATATGGAAAGAACCATGCATGCTGCTCCACTGATGCAGCCAGCCTGGTATCAGTATTTTAAATTTCTGGTAATCTCTGAAGTGAAACATAAGTATTAGCCCCCTGAGAGGTAGAATATCTTTTCATAAGCTTAATGGCCATTTATTTTCATTTCAACTTTTATGTACTTCCTTCTCACATTCTTATTTTTCTATTGGTTATCTTATTTATAGAAACATTCATACATAATGAATATGGAAATCTATCATATATGTGACATTTTCTTCAAGATTGACATTCAACTTTTAAATTTGTTTATATATTTTTGCCATGCATAAATTTAACATTTTTATGTATCAGATCTGTTAATCTTCACTTTATGAGTTCTATCTTTTATGTCTTGCTGAGGAAGGCCTACCTCAGTCACAATTACTAAAATATCTCCTGATAGACTATAGTTTGAAGTGGAAATTTTACTTTTTTTTCTACATATTTTTTTTCCCCTTCTGTCCTGCAGATTAAGCACAGGGCCTTTATGCTAGGTAAGCACTATAACAATGAGGTGAACCACAGGCCCCCAAATTATCCAAATCATTATTGAATAGGCCATCCTTTTTTTTCTGACTTCTCACCCTTATTATTACATAACATGCCTATATATACCAAACTGTTTATTTCTCTCTATCAGTTAATCTACCTATTCTTATATTCTGGTAGTAGTATATGGTATGCTAGGCCCAGAACATTTTCTCAGACAATTTATTTGGTCTCTTTTCTAGATAAACTTTAGAATAATCGCATCAATTCGACCAAAATTATGATAAAATTTTTATTGAGATTTCTTTGAGTGTATAAATTCATATGATGTGAATTTATATTTTTACAGTATTGAAGTTTCCCACCCAGGAACATGATGTCTATATTTATCTCAGTTTTCTTTGATGTCCTTTTATAGAATTTTTTTTCCTTTAATAGAATTTTACAAATCACAAAGGACTCATAGATTTCTTGTTAGGCTATCCTAGGTATTTTATAGTTTTTGTTGGGCTATTGTGTGTTCTTATATTCCATTAAATTTTCTTATTAGTTATTGCTAACTAAAATGAAAGCTATTTTTATGTTGATTTTTAAACATTATTTCTAATAGTTCCTCATCTGCTTCTCCAAAATCTTCTTTTCATACAGACATCTGTTAATACAGCTTAGTTTTTTTCTCATATTTATATACTTCGATTTTCAGTGTTTTCATCTGTTTTTACTGTATAGCTAGGTCTGTGGGACAATAAATAGAAGAAGGGATAGCAAACATTCTTGACTTGTTCCTGTTTTTAACAGGTATCAATTATAGCAATGCTACTCAAATTGAAACCCCTCCCTAGCATCCTAGAAAGGTGATCATCCATCTTCCAGTGAAGTGCTCCCAGTGACCACTTACTTCCTACAAAGCTGTCTGCCCCATTTGCCCAGCTCTCCTGGAAAGAGCTTCCTTTTATCCTTTAATATGTCTTTACTTCAACTGCAAGTCTGTGTTGTCCCTTTCTGGGAGTATTACTCTTCTGGTAGAGCCCAGCTTTTGAAAGAAACACCATACTCATCACCCTCTCCCCTCCAATTTGGTGACAGAGTGGTTTTGTTAGAGATCGGAGAAAGCGGCAGATTGAGGTGAAGATATGGAGGATATACTCACTTGTTCATTCAACCATCTCACTGAGCACCTTCCCAGGGCTGAGTGCCAGGTACAGGGAGACAAATGAGGCATAGTCCCGGCCCTGACAAGTTCAATCTAATTCACAGTACAGATATGTAAAATAAAATACTCTGGGCCAGAAATGCACATGAGGGTGCTAGAAACTCTGCCTGTGGCCACTGGGGAGGATGTCCCACTTGAGCTGCCTCTCTGAGGGTAAGAGATTAATGGAGGAAAGAGTTGAGAGAAAGTCTTCCAATTAGCAGAAAAGGAACACACAGGAGCATTGGGTTTGGAGAAAGGGGCAGGGAAGTTGGAGAGATGGCAATGCCTTTATTGATGTCTGGGCCATGGGCTGGAGCCCCCTAAACGCCAGTATAAAATGACTCCTTCCTCCAGCGGTCATAGCTCTGCTATGCCTGAGCGGCTATCTGATCTGGAGAAACTGGAAGAGGAAGAACACCAAAAGCATGAATTTTGACAACCCAGTGTACAGGAAAACGACAGAAGAGGAAGATGAAGATGAGCTACATATAGGGAGGGCTGCTCAGATTGGCCATGTCTATCCTGCAGTAAGTATTCCTTGCTAGGAAATTTTCCTTTCCCTTTTCTTCCTTTCCTCCTCCCTCTTTCCCTCCCTTCCTTCCTTGTTCCTTCAACATTTATCAAGAACTCACCATATTCAGGCCATGCCTAGATCCTGAGGAACACAGATACACTGAGGTAGGTGTTTGGGGTAGCAGGGTGTCAGAACTACTTTGGACCTAGATACTTATCCTGGCCATAAAGAAGCCAAATGTTTTTCTTTCTACTAAGTGATTCTCAGAAACTTTGGCCTGAAAGGGTAACTGTTGCAATTTAATTTGAATGTACTGATGTCAAACACTGAATGTTGGTTAGGTGCCAAATACCACATTAGATGCCAAGTGTTCAAAAGTAAATAAGGCATGTACTTGCTCCCAAGGAGCTGGTGGGGGAGTTAGTAATACTAAAGCACAATTTTATAACTGTGTGCTAAGTGCCATGGTGGAAGCTCAAGACTCCTTCCTTCTAGGAAACATTCCCCATCTTGCTTTGCTTTCCCATAGTCCCTGGGGCCTTTCTGAATTCTAGCACCTGCTGCAGTACAGTTCACCTGTCTTTTACTTAATGGTCTCCCCACTAGAATGTGAAATTCTTGAGGGCAGGATATGATGTGGTTAGTCAATTTTCCTGGTGCCCCACACAGCATAGTTGGCTTCCAACAAATATCTGTTGAACAAAAGCTGTGAAGACATCAACAAAGAAGCTATTAAGTCTGTTTGGGGAATTGGTCATAGAATACTTCACAGAGAAGTTAACAGATGAACTGTAACTTTGAAAGATTAATAATAATTTTCCAGGTAGAGAAGGAGGGAAGTGGTATTGCTGACAGGAGCATAAGCATGTGTGAAGGGTTAGCAGCAGCATGGATTGTTGGGGGAGCAAGGACCATGAAGTGACTGGAGCAGGTGTCATTGTTGTATAGCAGTCAGGGGGCTGAGTGTGACCTCAGAGGTCATCCGGTCCATCCCCCTGTCAGGCAATCAGAAGCTTTGATCGCCCACTGTGGGCAGAGCCCTGTCTTGGGGACACCAGAGAACTGGAAGACCCAGCCCCTGCCCTCAAGGAGCTTTTTGTCTTGCCGGGGGAACCAAGGTCACAGCCGCACCAACTCCCGAAGAACCCTCTTTCCGAGCTGCCTGTCGTCAAGTGCAAGGTAGGGCAGTGCCACTCTGAGCCTAAGGGGCTGGTGAGTGAGGGCCTGGACCTAGGCAGATGCAGCTAATCCTAGAAGGCTTTCTGGTTTTGGAGGGTTGCGAACCGTAAACTGGGTGTTGGGGCAAAGAGAAAACATGGGTCTGCCACAGACCAAGGAAATGGGCATGTGGAAGAAGGTGACTGAATATGGGACAGACAGAACTGCTGCTGAATGAAAGGGAGACATGGGAATGAGCAGATGATAAGGATTAGCCGATGGCTTTGAGGATCTTTAACCTCAGCCAGCCTAAGCAGACAGTCACTTCAGCAATTTTTAAAGCTCAGGAGTATAGTATCCGAAGCACTGAGCTTGGAGTAAGAAAATAACTCCACTTTCACTATTCTGTATAACCTGTGATCTTATTCACCTCTCTCTACTTACTTTTATTTGTAAAATGAGGTTAATAACCCTCATCTCATCTGCTTCCTAAGTTTTAGAAAGTTCAAGTGAGACAGCACATGTGAGAGCACTTTGTAAATTACAAAGCCCTGTGCACCTGTAAAGTGGCATTGTTTCCAGGGGGAGGAAAGGACTTGGGGAGTTAACCCTGATGAGTCTAAGGCCCTACGAGTAAGCTCCTGCCAGCTGCAGGAAAAAATAGTTAACACAGTGAGGAAACTGACATTTGGGAAGCACATACTTTGTGTCAGACACTGTTCTCCATGTTTTGCATGCATTTTCTCATTTATTCTTCACTATTACAGTTCATATTACCAGCCCCATTTTGCAGATGAGAAAACTGAGACTCATAGAAATTAAATAACTTGCCTAAGATCATAGCCAGGAAGTGGCAGAACCAGGATTCAAATGCCTTACAGAGACCCATATTCTTTCACCTATTTAATAGGGTAAATAGCCTTGAAGCTCTGGTATTCAGTATTCTAAGATAGGCCTACCGTCTATCTTAGAGAGAGTGGGAGGGCGGCAAGTCTAGAGTAAGATGGTCTTGAAGACCATTAGTAGAGCATGGCCATGGCATTCATGGAAAGCCATGAATATCCCACCAGGAAAGGCAGCGGAGTTACATTTAAGCATATGTAGAATATACAGAGATGGAACACACTTGTCCTGGTTATTGATGTGGAATACTCCAGACCCCGTGTCTGTTATGGACTCTATGCCTTGTTCCATTTGGCTCCCTATCAGCTCGATTATTCCCATTTGAAAGATGTTGAAATGAAGGGCCAGAGAAGTGCAATGGCTCATCAACTCATTGAGCTCAGTGAAGATAATGAAGCTAGGATCTGTCCAAAGAAGGGTGTCCAGGAAGTGGAAAAACAGCAGATAAGATTATGTCACAACCAGCTGAAGAAGGAAAGAGAACGAAGACAAAGGGATTCAACCACTGTCTATAAACTTCAAGGGCGTCCCATGTAGAACACTCCTTGAATCTAAAACAGCTTTCATATCAGTATAGAAAAGCATTTATAAACCCAATGTCCAAAGAGATATAAAATAACTGACTCCGGGGTTAGTGGGCTTACCATCTAATGGGCAGCCATTTGTGGCAGGTGGGTGTCTAGATTCAGTGACTGAGAAGTAGGAATGAGGGGGAGAGGGACTGAATTTGACTGCACCTCCTTCCAATTCTGTAGAAACAGTCTAGGCTGGTGCAGTTCATTATACACCTAGCTTTTATTAGCATCCCAGGAATGAGCCATTGATAGGCTGGAGTTTAACAGAGCTAACCCCTGAAGCTGACCCAACCTAAAACCCTGTAACAGAAGAAAGTTTAGATCTCTGCCACCCTTCTTCTCAGAGAAACAAAACAGAATGATGACTAAAGCTACAGGTCTGAATTTACACTGACTTGGTACAAAACTTCAGCTCGGCCACTTGTTGTGTCATCATCCAAAGAGATACAATAAGCTCATTGAGTCTGTTTTCTCCTCTGTAAAATAGAAACCTTGTCTCTTGACATCATTTGACTATTACATGATCTAATACCTGTAAAGCAATAGTTTGCCTGGTCCTTTGTAGATAATAAGTAGTAGCTCTTTGTGGATCTAATGATGATTTATTTGGTCTATCTCCCCAGCGAGTGGCATTAAGCCTGGAAGATGATGGACTGCCCTGAGGATGGGACCACCCACTTCGTGCCTCATGGAGCTCAGTCCCATGCACTGCTCACTCTGGATGGTGTATGACTGGATGCATGAGTTTCTATATATGGGTCTGTGTGAGTGTGTATGTGTGTGTGACTTTTTTTAAATTTATGTTGCGGAAAGGTAACCACAAAGTTATGATGAACTGCAAACATCCAAAGGATGTGAGAGTTTTTATATGTATAATGTTTTATACACTTTTTAACTGGTTGCACTACCCATGAGGAATTCATGGAATGGCTACTGCTGAGTGACTAACACCATGTACATAACCAAACAGGGGCCGATGGTACAGTACCTTAGTTGTCATTTAAATACTATATTTACAGAGGATGTTTGATTTGGGGGAAAGCTTTTTTAGGTTTGGGGTGGGATTTTTTTGTAAATAAAATGATTATGCTTTGTGGCTATCCATCAACATAAGTAAAAAAAGAAAGAACATTTCAACTCCCTCCCCAGTTTAGGTTATTTATTAACATATTTCAAAAATGAGATTAGTTCTATACATAATTTAGAGAAGTGAAAGTATTTATTTTTTGGATGCTTGGCCTACCACGCAGACTCTGTGTATGTTTATGTATGGATGTGTGTGTGAGAGAAAAATCTGTAGAGAACAGGCACATCTAAAGCTACTGTTTAAGTACATAAAGATAAATTTACCTTAAAATAGTCCACAAGAGGGGTGTCTGTTGTTTTCAGAGTAACGTACAGAAGTTTGGCTCAGAAAACAGATACCATGTTTGTCAAAACATATAGTGGAAGAGGCAGATCTTTTCCCCTCCGCTGTTCCTGAGACTCCAGTATGCCAAGAAATGCATTGTAGCTCACCTATGACTGCTGTGACTTCACTTGAACTTTCTCATCTGTGGCTAAAGTTAATGTACAGATGTGACACAGCACCAGAAGTTCTCATAAGTCCAAGGCAGAACATACATAAGCCTAAGCAAGTTCTCATTTTAGAGTTCAGCTCTGATTTGGTTTCCTTCAGAACAATGGGGTTGAATCCAGTAAGGCTCCTCTGAAGTACCCCGAAGGGTGCCATTCTTACAGAGCTAAATGGAGATGTTTTTAGAATGGTCCAAATTTTCTGTAGAGACTGGCTGAGGCACTGAATCTCTGAGCTATGCTGTGGATGAGGGTAAGCATGATGGAATAGATTTTATATTTCTCTGTTTCTCCCTCCCCCTCTCTACTGTTTGTTTTAGGTGGGGAAAACATTTTAAAATAAGAAATAGATTTTCATGGGTGTGGTGACAAACACATATAATTCCAGCACTCAGGAGGCTGAGGCAAGAGGATTGCTTTGAGTTTGAGGCCAGCTTGGTGAGTTCAGGGTCTGCATGAACTGTAATGAGACCCTGTCTCCCAGAAAAAAAGAAAGAAGACAGGTATTTTTTACCATCATATATTCATAACACCAAACTAATTTTTGTCTTAGTTAGAAAAAGTGGCAAATCCCTCAATTCATATTTGAGGGGAAATGGCATATGTAATATTAGATATATGTTCATACAGGGATTTGGTTTATTGCTTTGTAAATAAAAGGGAAAGCTGGATATATATATCTCCACTATGGATACCTTCTTTCCTTTTCCTTGGCCTTGGATGTGCTAGGAAGAAGTGTTAGTTTCCATCTGTGGGGTCAAACATTGGAAATGTAATCCTCCAGTCCTATAAAGAATTTAGTCACCATTGGCTTTTTCATCCAAAGTGTGCTCTTCCTTTAACTGCTGTTGTGCCACTTCACTCCCACTAAACAACCAGGCACCTGTACAACATGGAAGTGTTGGACTTAAATAACAGCAGAGACCTGTATCTAACCTTAACACACCTGGAACTTGACATTATTAAGCAGTGTCTCCCTACTCCCACCTTCCAGCCATCCCCAACTCTGAAGCTTGGATGTCTCACCAGGTTGATATTTCTGGGCAGACATTGTGAAGTTCTATCATCCTGTTCCTAGGACCTTGTTCTACTACACACATGTTCTCCTAACCTCTAAGAAAATACCTGAGTTCTGGAGCTTGGGCATTATGTTTTACAACTTCCTCATGATATGCATGTCTTGATGGTTCTGAGACATCTCATGAAACGGAAAATGAAGTTGACACAGGTGACCTATACCAAACAAAATTTTACGAACAGGTGGCCAACTCCTATGGAGCTTATCAATTTCCTTCTATTCTTTCAAGAATGAAAAGTGAAATCATTTTTGACAGAAGAAACACGATGAAAGTGAAAGACACAGAAATTTACATAAAATAAGTGACTTTTTCTGTAATCTGCCTCCAAAGAAATTCAATTTCCTGAGGAAGTTTAGTGATAACAGTGGCTAACACATAGTTCTAAAACTTTCAGTCAGATCCTGGTCTTCACAGAAAAAGAAATAAATTAATAAATAAGGTAAAGACTACGAAATAATGAAAATCATAGGTCTCCCAGAGGCATCCATCTTTTCTGAATGTGCTACAGCTGCTTTGGGAAAGCAAAAGCAATGGGAGGTGCCTACAGGAACAAATTTGAGAACTATGTGTTGGATGGCAGTAAATCAAACTTGAGGAGTCAGATCCACCTTCCTCCTATTCTTGGAGGCTTTTTGAGCCTCACTTTGAGGTGTAGTTCCATTTTTGTTGCCTATTTATCCTTGTGTAGATGTATCTACAGCCAGCAACAGACCATACAGTCATTGGACTACAGAGCTAAAAGGAAGCTTTGAAATAACACCAAAGTGGCAGTAGATAATATTTCCTTTACCTAAAAGAAGCAAGGTCTAGTCTTTTCCCCCCTTTCCTTCTCCAGGAGACAACTCCGAGCTCCCTGAACATTGTGTCTGATCTGCCTTCTAGCTGTGGCCTTCTTTCCAGTGGGTTTATCAGGGCACTGGCAGAAGTGGCCTTCCAGAAACAGGGAAAACAAATTTTATTACTGTTAATAGCAAGATTAGATATATTGAGACAACAGATTGAAATAACCTCAACTGGCAAAAAAAGTGAGATGAGATTTAAATTTATGGCAATAAGTACTAGTGATCCTTTCAGTTATCTACACCATTCCCTAAAACCGTTTCCTAAGTGCCAGCTGTATGCTGCAGATGTAAAGGTCAATCAAATGGTTTCTGCTCTTTCAGAGCTTATAGTAGCAGTAGAGGAAGACATACTTAAATACAAAAGGGGAACAGATTCCACTTAGAGTACTGTTAGGGAATGAAGGAGAGAATGGAGCCGTTTTACTTGAGATGAAGAATGGAGTCATCACAGGACAAGCTAAGTCAGGCTGTTCTGACAGAGGAGACACAGAAGCATAAATCAACATGAGGACTTTAAAGAACTGCACATAGGTCACTATAAGTGGAATGAAAGATTCAAGTTGACTTACCAAGAAATGAGGCTGGATGGAAAGACAGATTCAACATAAGCACTTTAGAAAATACTTATATTTAATTTCTGACTAAGCAGACATTCTTGGTCATTTATTTTATTTATACAAGGCGTTAAATGCATCATGGAAAACAGGATGCGTTGCCAGCACTTTGCAGACATGACGTCCAGCTTTGAGCTTTCCAGTGGCTACAGGGAAATGTTGACTGCTTTCCATATATTTGAGTCAGATTTTTTTATACAGCTAATGAAAACAAATATACGGGATTTTTACAGAAGCATGCCATGTTATCAAGATGCTCTTAAAAGTTTTCTCAACTGTGAGAAAGAAAACTGGAAATTTTAGAGATGTGGAGTCTAGAGAGGGGAGCACAACCATTGTGTAGGCAGAACTGGGGGTGGGGAGAGGGCCATTTGGATCTCACAGGAATGTTAACTGTCCCCCCAAACCCCAGCCATACACATCATTTCATAGAATGTAAGCAAATTAGCAGTTCAACGTTTCAAGAGTAAATAATTTCCTTTCCCACAAATGCATGCAGGTAGAGTATCAAGAGTCTTCTCGTGCCGTATTTTTAGGGCATGGGAATTTTCAGGATATGAAGAATTTAGACAGTAGAGGAGTTACAGCTTCATATTTTCAGTTAATATTTTAAAAACCAGGAAGCTCTTCATCCAGGCTATGCACCATGTGCACAGTCAATAATCAGCAGAAATTCTGTATGTGCAAATACTTTGTGTTATAAAAAGTAATTTTTAAAAAGCCACCTGTATAAATATATATATATATTTAAAGACAAGGTTTTGATACATTTTTTACAAGAAAAACCCTACAAAATAAACATAACTGAACAAACCATGTGCTTTTAAGATAGCATTTTGTTTTACGCAGACTTGTTAATTTGGGGGTAAAGTACTGGTTTGTAAACTCCACCAGCTTGTATCCAAATGGATTTTCCTTGTTTGTCTCCTTCACGTCCCCAACTTACTGTATTTGACGTAACAGGCATGTTACCATGTTGGGTCACACTAAACCGTTTCTGCTCTTTGTCTTGTCACTTGGAGTTCTGTTAGCTTCTGTGCTGGTGCCCTGCCGCCTGGCTTCTTCTCCAGAGGCAAAGGGATTGAACGTGGGATGCTGCATTTCACTAGCTGTACTGACATCTTGGTGAACTGAAAACCAAATGTGGACATTTGTAGAATCAGTACACTGTTTCTAGAGATAAATTAAACCCATTTAAAAAAATCTGTAAATGTTTCATTGTGATGCTTTAACAGGCAGAGTGGGGTGGGGCAAACTATCACAATTGAGTCCCTATGTATACTCGGTATTCTATATAAATGATCTCAATCTTGGCAATAATTCTGTAGGATCAATACTATCAATGCCATCTATTTACATTTTATAAATGAGAAAATGGATGAAGTAGCTTCCCAAAGTTACAGTTACTTGTGGTAGCTTTCTCTCCGTGGATTTCCTAACTCCTATCTGTCCTTGAATACACTATTTAGGTAATCCCTCTTCCAGAAAGCCTTCCCATTCTCCCATTCTGGGTTAGGTAACTCAACCCAGTGCTTCCACAATAATGCTTACCTACGTGCACCCCATTACTTCTGCCCTGATCCTCTCTCTTGCCATTGAGGTTGCTTTTACCCAGACTTCCATTTTCAGTCCTTAACTTCCATGACCTGGAAGCAGTATTCAAAATTTGGCTGTTCTTTTCAGAATACTCTATAATTTTGGCTCCAGTGACATCATACCCCTGCTTTTCCCATTTGCTTGGCCACATTTTATGGGCTACATAGTGGAGTTCAGGTCCTGTCCCTTGTATCATGGTAGTCCATCTCAAATCCACCCATTTTTCTGTTGCCACTTTTTCCGTGGGTCACCACTGTCATTTATTACCACCATTGTGGGTTACTTGAACAACTACTTGTCTGAATTTCATACTTCTAGGCTTTACATTTTCCAAGCCAACCTACAACGTGCAGCCAAAGTTACCTCCCTAAAATGCAGTGAGTCATGTCACCACTACCTCATCTACTTTCCTGCTTAAAATCCTTCAACTGCTTCTGGTATTCCCAAATCCTTTAATATGGTTTATAAGGGCCTTCATGATTGGCTTCTGCCCTCTTTCCAATATCATTATCCACTGCTGTATATTCTAACCACATCGTCTGGGCCCTTATGCCTGGAATAGTTTTTTCAGGAAGCTTTCTCTTAGGCTCCTAAAGTAGATTAGAAGCCACCTGTGGGCTCTGCAGTATTTCATACTTCCTGTTATTGGTAACCCTCATCCTCATAAACTGCCTGTATGCTTAATTGTGTGCTCTGCAAACTATATAAGATCTTTCTCAAACTGTATCCCCAGCACATGCTACATAGTAGATACTCAATGTTATGTAAAGGTTAGCATATAAACCACATTTTTTTCCAGTTATACCATGTTATCTCATATCCAAAACTCCGGGTTACTTTACCATCTGATGAGTCAAATGTCTTTTAAATTCTTAGCCTTTGTTTTTTGTCCTATGTGCAGCTGTCTGGATTCACTTGTTGCATTCTAATTTTTATAATTTTGATCTTGGGAATAACCCTGTGGTGATTGCTTGATATCTTTCTATACTTAACTCCAATTACTACTCCCAGATTATTGTAATTCAAACAACACATAGAAATGGACTCAGCCTAAGAGTTGATATTTATTAGGTGCCTAATTCCTGGTGGCTCCCTTCTCTTTTTATACAAGTCTATTGTTACCATTCATCAGGTTTTGCAATAAAAAAATGCCTCATACTTTTACAATTTACAGTTGGCAAAGTATTTTCCAAAACATTTTCTTAACCTTACAACAGTACTGCAGGCTGCTCATTACTATGTTTATTTATGATCAGTATCATTAGGATTTTCAATGCTAGGGACTGGATCAAGAACTTCACACGTGTTAAATAAGCATTCTTACCTCTGAACTACATCCCTAACCTAGTTATGCTCATTTTAAAGAAAAGTCTAGAGGAGGTAGCACATGCCTATAGTCCCAGCACTGGGAAGGCTGAGGCAGGAGAACTGCCTTGTGTTCAAGGCAAGCCTTGGCTACATAGTGGAGTTAAGGACCAGCCTGGACTACAAAGCAAGACTGTTTCAAAAAAAAAAAACCTGAAGTCTAAAAAGTTGAATCCGTTCACCTATGGTCATAATTAAACACTTGTATAGATTATCCCAAGTGATTCTTTTCCCCACGATGAGCACACACTCTCTACCCTGCCACCAACGCTGTTTCAGGGAGAAGAGAATAAAGACTGGGAATAGAAGGTGCACACTGGCCTGATTTACAAAGTTGCTTACAGTTACAGTCTCCAGGCCCCCAAATGTCACCTCAGCAGCCTATAGACCCATCCTCTCTCCAGCTGGAACTTAAGTGAGCTAAAGTAGGCTTCTATAACTAGCAATCTGCTTGAACTTGGTCTGCTCAGCCACACATTTTCCCCACAGCCAGAAAGCTCTCAGAGGTCAACAACTTTAGCCTGAAACGAGGGCATCTTGGGCAGTGGTCCCCACCCCTAACCCCCTGCCCAACCTTGGAAGCTTTACAAAAATACTGATACCAGGGTCCCCCCACTTGGTCTTTTTCATGGGTTTTTTTGGGGGGACTGGGTTGGGTAGGCATCAGTTTTTAGAGGTTCCAATGCAATATAACTGCAATGTGTAGCCAAGTGGGAGAATCACTGGTGAATCTAACTTTCTCTCCCAGCATGCAGCATTTGGTAGGCACCGACAACTTTTTTTTTTTTTTTTGAGACAGGGTCTTGCGGTGTAGTCCAGATAGTCCCGACCTGATCCTGAACTCACTATGTAGCCCAGGCTAGCCTCGAACTCGGAGCAATCTTCTTGCCTCATTAGGCTCCTGAACGCAGAGGAAAGCGCTTTAAACACTGAGCTACGGCCCCAACATCTAGAAGTGTTCTCTTAAAACAGTCACAACCAACTTTAGAGACACACCGCGTGATATCTAGATAGGCTCATTTCGTCCCATTTTACAGCTGAGGCAGCCCGGGATCCAAAGCCAAAGAGCTTGTCGGAGCAGCACAGCTGGAATTCTTCCAACTAAGTTTGAGCGTCGGGGAAGCTGGCTCGACGCGTAGGGCTCTAAACGACCAACGGAAGCCTAAAGAGATGTACCAATCTCTTTTCTGCCTCACGGTGGAGGCCGTAGCAGTCTTGTTCCCGCCTAGGAGCAAAGGGATGTGGTGGGCAGGAAGTCAAGGGCGCGACGTCGTTTGTCGTTGACGTCACTTCCCCGCGCCGCCGTAAAGCGTCAGTGTGTGGCGCGAATCTTGGCGTTGCTGTTTGCTTCAGTCTTGAATGCCTCTTTGCGAATCATGGAAAGTGACTTTTATCTCCGTTACTACGTGGGTCACAAAGGCAAGTTCGGTCACGAGTTTCTGGAGTTCGAGTTCCGACCTGATGGTAAGAGCAGTCTCCCTCCCTCCGAGAGCGGGAAGACGGGTGCGGAACGGGCAGGGAACTAGCGAGGATGGGGACTGCAACCCGCGCAGCCCTCTCTTGATTCTTCTGTCCTTGTACGTGGGCTTCTGTTTGTACCTTATATTTCAACATTTGTTGGCGGAACCCCCGCCTTATCCCAGTTTGTATTGCGTTCTCTACAGTACAGAAGCAAAGACAAATCCCCCCTCTCGTGGAACTCGTGTTTCAGCTCTAGGAGAGATTACAAACAAAAACAGGTCATCTCAGAGATGATCAGAAAAAATTAAAATGTTGGAATAATTTCTAAAAGGCTGCTTTTAGATAGAGTGGCCTTGAGAGAGCTCTCTGAAAAAATGGGTATTTTAACAGCTCTGGTTGACAAGGAACTAGCCTTGTGAAGCTCAGGGGAAGGGCATTATTACAGAGAGAGTGTCAGCGTCAAGAAAGAGCCAGTCATGTTTCAAGTAACCATTGTGTTTGAACAACAGTGAATTCTGGAGAAAATAGTAGGTGATGTTAGATAGGTAAATGGGAGTCACACCTTGTAGAATGCAATTTGGAAAGTCTTGTTTTTGTTTTGTTTTGTTTTGTTGAGATCGGGTCTCGTTCTGTAGTCCAGGGTGATCCAGAACTCAGTATGTAGCCCAGTCTGTTCTCAAACTCAGTCTTCCTGCGTCAGTCTCTCAAAGTGCAGGGATTATAGGCGTGTGCCACCATGCCCTATTTATATGGTGCTGGGGAAGAAAAGTCAGGGCTTTGGGCTTGGCAAGCGCTATAACTCTGTGCTATTCCTCCAATTCTTGGAAAGTTTTAAGCAGAGGAAAAAAAGTGATCTGTTTCTGAAAAAGCAGCTGGCTACAGGTATAGTTCATTGATAAGACCAGTTGCTAAGTATGCATGAATCCCTGGATTCATCCTTAGCATTGGAAGAGGGGTGTGGAAACAACGATACCAACAGCAGATGATTATAGTTTTCTAGGTAGAGTAGATGATGGTAGAGACTAGAGCAGCATATGGGTGGAGAGGATTTAGGATACTCTTGAAGGTAAAACTGATTGGATAATATTTGGGGAGAGCACACTGTAGTGAAGGAGAGAGGAATGAAAAATGATTGAGAAGTTGAACTGAATGGGGACACCAAGATTAATTTTACAAGCCCCAACTATGAAGAGGATAGATTTGTAAACAAGCCGTAACAGTGTACTAGGTTTTACAATAAAAAGAAACTGGGAAAGCTTTAGGAGGTGGCAGCCAATCCATACTGAGGGCCAGAGAAAACTTTTTCTATAAAATGGGTGAAGTTGTGCAGTAATGCGTAGGAGTTGACAACGCCACCAAGCAGAGTCAAGAACTTGTTGTAGACGACATTCACAGCAGTGAGGGTGAAAGCTGCAAAGTGCATAGGATGTTTTGGATAAAAGCAAAGTAGTTTGATTGGCTCCAGCTGTATGAGAGGAGACTCACAGGAGCAATGCTGGAAAGGCTGTAAGGGGCTCAGCTTAGCTGTATGCTATGAGAAGGAGTCTGTATTTTTAGGAAGGCAGAGAGAAACCATTGACAGTGTCAGATTTGGGATAACCTAATCAGATGTGTCTTGCTGTATCACCTTGTCCATGATATGGAGAATGAATTGAAATGGGAGAGATTTGAGGCAGAGAAACAATGCAGAGACTCTGGAATACCTATTTTCTACTTCTTTTATCCTCTCCCATCCCCGCCATATATACAAACTAGCTTGTTTTGTTGCACATGTGCACAAAGGTCTTATGACCAAATGTCCTCAATGATAAAAGCATAACTTTTTATCACAGAAATCAACCAGTATTGCATATTTAAATAATATGTATTTACTTACATACATATATGCAGCATCCTTCAGTTTTCAAAATGCTTCCACAACTCGTTTGAGCCTCAGCGTGTCCTCTGTGCAGTTAAGGTGTCACTGATGATCCATGTTTGCAGCTGAGGACTACAGAATTGATTTGCCGCAATCACAAAAGAGCTTCTCTGTGTTCTTTTTTCCTTACCATAAGTGTTTTTTGTTTGTTTTGGTTTTCCCTGCAGTATACTTCAGTATCAGCTAAACTTTTGGCTGAGTTTCTGTTTAATAGGTTAAAATTAAGAACTGAAAGGCTACTATTAAAACACCAAAGACATAAATAATAGTAAAATTGTTAGCCCTTTGAAAAGCAGTTAGGATACATTTTAGGTAATATAGTTGGTACTTTGGTTGGTTGGCTGAAACATCTTTCTTACTCATACATTTTTATTGTATATTGCATTATTGCTTTTTTTTTTTTTTGCTTCTTAGGGAAATTGCGATACGCCAACAACAGCAATTACAAAAATGACGTCATGATCAGAAAAGAGGTATGAGCCTTCTGCCCTCTATTCTTGATATCTTAGTTACTTTTTTGTTGCTGTGACTCAATACGCAACATCTACAAATTTAGGGGAGGAAAGGTTTATTTTAGCTCACAGTTTCAGAAGGTCACAGTCCACTCGGGCAGCTGGCAGCAGTAGAAGTACATGGCAGAGGCAGAGGTGGAAGCAGATTCTCACGACATCACAAACGGGAAGCCATGTCAAGGCAAGTTGAGACTAGTCCCCCAAGGAAGGCAAGAAGCAGCCTATATCTCCTTCCAGGTCTCATCCCAGTGAGCAGTCCCTCCTGGATCCAGGTGTGGAAGGTGTGGTAAGCCCCCACTACACAGCTATAATCCAGTTTACATGCCTGTAATCCACCCCTCCAGATTAGGCCCCAATCTCTCAACAGTACATGGTTCCATAGACAATCTATAACATTCAAATATATAAGACTTTTGGGGACATTCCCGATCCAAACCACAATAATTGGGGTTCTTCCTAGGAATGGTACTGAAAGATAAGAATAAGGAAGTAGATATATGTCTGTAGAGAGCTTTTAGACTATTAAGAGTTTTTTTTTTTTGTTTATATTTTTACAGTGATAATGAATCAGTTACTAGTAGCTATTTGAAGTCTGGTTTGCTGAGGCATGAACCCTTTATCTGCTGTGTACCAGTATAACCTTAAATAGGTTCCCATGTTTCTTCATGTACAAAAACAGAGATAATAAAGGCAATCCCCCATGATTTTCTGAGGGCATGCCTCAATGTCCTATTAGGTCCCATCTCCTTTTTGGGGGGAAGGTTGTGATAAGAATTGAATCTAGGTCCTGGCCTTTTCCTTTCCTTTCCTTTTCTTTTTCTTTATTTCTGTTTACTTATTTATTTATTTTTGAGACAGGGTCTCACTAAGTTGCCCCAGCTAGAACTTGTGATCCTCCTCCCTCAGCCTCTTATGAGTGCTGTGTTTATAGGTTTTATAGTTGTCTACCGCCATGTCCAGCTGAGCTCTACCTCTTAATGCTGTTGTATTAGGGATTAAGTTACATTGTAAATTTTAGAAGGGTGACAAACCTTTATACACAGCAGAGACCATTCACAGATGTTTGCTTCAGCTGTGAGTTGGATATGTGGGCAGGATGTGCCAATAAGTAGTAAGAAGTGGGAGAACAGAGGTGTTGTCATGGGTGCTTCTGACAGGATCCTCATCTTTATCATGCTCAAACATGAATGTCCCAGTTTTGGAGGGGCCAGTGCTAGGTTTCAAGGGGCAGGTCTTCCTATCTTCCATCACTGGGAACAAAGTACTGATTAGGGATACAACCTAAATTCTGTTTTTTAACTTGTTTTTAGGCCTATGTACATAAAAGTGTGATGGAGGAACTGAAGAGAATAATTGATGACAGTGAAATCACCAAAGAGGATGATGCTTTGTGGCCTCCTCCTGACAGAGTAGGCCGGCAGGTCAGTATTTTGTTGATTGTCTTTGTAGGGGAAGAATCTTAAAAAGAAGATATAGTTGGGCAACTCTCCTTCTGGACCCCTTCCAGTTAGCAGAGCTTTTATCTCTGTTCTTAATTTTTCCTAATAAAAACACTCTTTCTACAATAAAAAAGGAAGATACAATTCATTCATGTAACCTTGAGCCCAACTGTGTTTTTGTGTGTTTCAGTGTGAGTGCATGATTGAGTGACTGAACCTTTCATGAAGCAGATTACCAGCACCTTTATCTAAGGAAGCAATAATTGCACAGGGAGGACCCAATAGAATAGTTAGTATTGTTGTCCATCTAGAGCAAAGTCCCGAGTTTGTTCTTCTCAGCTTTTGCTGTCCACCTCACTTTTTTGAGACAATCTTGCTCTGTAGTCCAACCTGACCCTGAACTCACTATGTAGCTGCTGCTGGTCTGGCCTTAAATACGCAGCAATCCTCCTGTTTTATCCTCCCAGCCATTTAGCACCATACCTGCCTTTTGTAGTGCTGTGGAATCAACCACCTCATATAATTAGTAATGTCCATGGACAAAGAACATTGCAAGGAAAGATAAAACATGGTTATTTTGACAGTCTAATAGAAAGAAAGTCCTAAGCAACTAAGTATGAATATTTAAATTCATAGTTTTATAATCGTTCTGAAGACCATTTTGGTAGTTAAAATCCATTGTCATATTTGGCTTAATTACCAGAAAAGATAGTTCCACTTTGACAGATATCATCCTTATCCAGACTTATGATTTCCTTGTTTTTTCTCTTTTGTCAGGTCACATGCCTTCATAGCATTTACCATTTTCAGATTGTCTTAGGGCTGTGATGTTGCTCCAGGGGACCAGTTGCCTAGTATGCCTGAGACTCTTGGCTTCACTTCCTAGCACCACCAAAACAAAATAAAACAAAAAAAACCTGTATTTCTTTGCTCCTCCCTCACAATAACAGGCACATACACAAATGTAGTCTCCGTCATTATAAGGATTTTACCTGTTCTTTTCACATTAACTAAAATAGTATCTATATGTAGTAAAAGCTGGATATGAATTTAGTAAATTAATACTGTGATCTTATGCATAGATTTTTTTGCCATAGTTCCTAGCTCAGTACTCCTTCCCCAAGGTGCCTCATAGAAATTGACCTTTCCCTGCTTTTCTGTCTTGCATCTTAGCGCTATAAAAGGAAAGTCTCTGATTTCTCTTGATCTGATAGTAGACCACAAGATCCCCCATATTCCAGAGGAGTTCTGTCCTGTATCCTGGGGGAAGGAGTATTGCACAAAGAGGCCAAGGAGAATCTAGATAGACCTTGCTGGTTTCCTCACCCCGTTCATTACCAATAGCCTGTGTAGTGAGATCTCCTAAAAACCCAAAAGAACAGGGTTAGGTAAACTTCTGGACAGGTGGATGTGTGAAGTCACCTGGAGGGTGGCAGCCAGGGCATCTGAGCTCTGTGCCTTTGTCATCATTAAAACAAATCTGTCTACATATTTCTATGTTGTTAACAGTGAATTCTCTTACAGAAAATAGTGTGTAAATTCTTCTAAATCTCAGAAATGATGGGAGCCTTGAAGAGATACCTCCTTCTAGGAAGATATACTTCTTAAGAGTTGAGTCAGTTTTGTCTCAGTTTCCACTGTCTGTTGCTATTTAGTGCTTAGAATAAGTTGCCCTCGCTTAAGTGACCATCTGTGGTAGTTTGGGTGATTTGACAAATGTTAAGCTCTGTCCCATATGCTTGATGAAATAGTCCTGACTTAGATTTTTTTAATGTTTTAGGAGCTTGAGATTGTCATTGGAGATGAACATATTTCCTTCACAACATCAAAAATTGGTTCTCTTATTGATGTCAATCAATCCAAGTAAGTGTGTATGATCTTATATCCAGTTGTGCATATTTTGGAACAGGCTAGTAAATCCTTAAATTAGAGCCATCAAGGGAAGATCTGGTGCATGTGCTAGACAGAGATGAACAGCTTTGACTCCCTCATAGGGGACTTCACATTATAGTCATCTTTCAGGGTCCACTACAGACTCCAAGATCATAGATGCTCAAGTCTCTTTATAAAATGGCATAGTATTTTTATATAACCTTTGCATATTCTCATATGTGTCTCTAAATGACTCATATTACCTAATATTATGTAAATAGTTGTTATATTGTGTTCTTAGGGAATAACAACAAGGAAAAAAGTCTGAATATGTTCATAATGGTGCAGCCATCACAGGTCTGACCTTATTTTCTATCCATGGGTAGTTGAGCCTGTCAATAGTTAAACTAATGGATACAGAACACACATATGCAGAACCCATTGATTCAGGCCATCTATTTTCAGAGGCTGTTCCCGTTACTTTGGGTGTTTCATTTAGTTGTTCCTGAAAGCTTAACATGCTTAAATGACCTTATAATATTATACCATTTTAACATTTGGTTTATTAATTTTTAATGCTTTAAATACGTTTCCAAGGAACATTTTGCTAGACAATTATTAACCTTTATTTTGCCAGTTTTTCTCAGCTTTAATTTTTTTTCTCTTGCATTTTAGGGATCCAGAAGGCTTACGAGTATTTTACTATCTTGTCCAAGACCTGAAATGTTTGGTCTTTAGTCTTATTGGATTACACTTCAAGATTAAACCCATTTAGATTGAATATTGGTATGGACTATGAGTTGGTTGGGAGCAGTTGTTTTTAATCATTATCAGAAAATTTTTGTGTATAGCAAGGCAATACTTTTATAAACTATAAACAATAAATGTAATAAAATCTAATTTTTGTTATTTTATGAAGACCTAAATCTTTGAATTCTCCCCAGTTATTTTGTAAAATATGAACATCCTATGAAAGTTTTGCCAGAAAAAAGTCTAACCAGCTCTATAGAAACTACCATTCTATAGGAAATAAGAGACTTGAGAAACATGTTTAAAAAAGTAATCATGAGAGCCAGGCCCTGTGGTGTAAGCTCATAACCCCAGCACTCTGGAAAAATGAGGCAGGAACATCACAAGTTCAAGCCCAGCTTGGGCAATTTAGTGACTTAGTGAGACCCTGTCTCAAAAATAAAAATGGTCTGAGGCTGTAGCTCAGTGCTCTCTGCTCAATCTTTACTACTAAATAAAAAAAAGAATCAGTCCCATCAGAGGAAACTTCAAATGACCTGGTTTCTTAAATAATTACAAGAGAAACAGAAATGGAGGGAGTATCTATATAAGACATGAATTATGGGGGTATAGCTGAGTGGTAGAGCACTTGCTTGTTAACATGTGCAAGGATTTGTTTCCCAGCAGTGCAAAAAAGGAAAATATGGAGGCGGAATGGGGAAGTGGTCAATGCAGTGCAGTGTTAGCCTCTGTCTGGATCACAATTGAAAACTGACACCAAGGAAGTTTGACTATCAGATATTTCAAGATTTTAATGATGTATTAATCTTTTAGTTCGACATAGTATTGTAGTTGGGTTTTTTTAAAAAACCATCTTTTATAGACTTATGTATTTACAGTAGTGATGTCAGGTCATTGTAAGTGGGGAAATACTTTGGTTTAATACAGCACAAGGGATAAAATGGCTGGTCTCAGGAAAATTTCCCAGTAATCCATTTTAAAATCAGCAGTCATTAAGAACTGAGACCAAGTTCATACTCATAGTGTAGGTATTTGTTTGACAGATCTGTAGGGACGTCTTTGCTGCTAAATCACATGGCTTTTTTTGTTAGGTTTTAAAACATCTTTAGGCAAAATGATGGGTGATATGGCTGCATTTTCTGAAAGCAGGGGGACTGGATAAGCCTCGTTTAATGGAGTGTACAAGTGACAGGCCTTAAAGGCACACTCTTGAAGACCGTTCAGCAGGGACAGGTCTCAGAGGGTTCTAACTTAGGCGAGTGTGTTTGCCACACTCCTCTGCCTCCTTCAGAGATTGTAGTGGGGCAACTTGGTAGTAAACATCAAAAGAAGGCACTGCAAATTTTAAAGTATCACTCTGAGAGGTTCTCAAAAGATAGTGTAAGACAGGCGCGAGCCCGAGGAGTCCGCTGAAGTGCAGTGTGCAATCTGAGGACACGAAGAAGGACGCCAGCTCACGAGGAGTCAAGAAAGCGGGTCTTCTGGGCGAATTAAGGAGCAATTTAAAGAAGAAAGGCGTCAACCCCACGTATGCAGCTCTGCACTTGGGCCAGAGAAAGCCACGCGATCAGAGAAACCAGAGGCACAGTAGTGACATGTTAAAAAAAGAACGGAGGGGCACCGCGAGGCCCACAAGAAGTTTGGGACAGGAGCTATCTCGTCTGTTAGTGTCTGCACAGTCAGGATTCAGGATTCATGGCATTACCAACCCCAGGGATCCAAGGACTCGGCGGGCATCCACGAGGTCCAGCTCACCTAAAAGCAAAGGCCCCTGAGAATGGCCCCAGCTCGCCAGCCCGCAGGCCCCTCCCCTTTTCTAGGCCGGATCCGCCCCGCCCCATTCAGCCCCGCCCCGTCGGCACTGAGAATGCGCCTGCGTTCTCCCGCACCCTATCACCTCCTCCTCCCTCTTTTACGACAGGCCGGAAAGCAGCGCCCGCAGCCAGCGCTGCGCTCCGACCAACTACCATGGGGGTGAGGGAGACGTCACCTTGCTTCTGCAAGGGGCGCGGGTGGGGGAAGTGGAGAGGATGGGAGGCAGGAGCTCGCGGCAGGAGGGGGTGGAGGCCGCGGGGTCGCGCTGAGGGAGCAGGCGGCAGGCCTGGAGCGGGGAGAGCTGGACGCGGGGGTGCGCAGGCTCTGCCGCTGTTGTAGACAGTCTGACCCTCGTTCCCTTCAGAAAATCGCGCTGCAGCTCAAAGCCACGCTAGAGAACGTCACCAACCTCCGGCCCCTGGGCGAGGACTTCCGGTGGTACCTGAAGGTGCGGCGCGCGGGGGGCAGGCCTCGCGGGCCTCGGTATTAAAAAGGAGCGTTCTCTCCTTCAGCATGAGAAGTGTTTAACCAGATACATTAAATGTGCAGTTTTTCCGGTCTCCTTTTTAAGTTTGTTGGTTTATCTTTGACAATCTTGGAGCTCTTTCGTCATTTTTTTCCTTCTTATTTTATGGTCTATAAACACTTAAAATGCTACTTGAAGGAATCATGTAATTATTTGTGAATAATTTTACGTTCTCTTGTTGATTTGGATTAATTTATTGTGAAACGCTTTAATTTTTGTGCATGACCCACCCTCCCCACTCATCTGCAGAAGTCCCCTTATCTGAATAGTTTAGGGTACTTTCCTGTCTCAGATCCAGAGCTTCTGCCCTGTACTCCTCCTAGTCAAAATCTCAGAATCCTTCAGAACCTTCTTTTAGTTAATTAATTTATTTTGAGACATGGTCTCGCTCTGTAGCCCAGGCTGGTCCTGAACTCACTGGTGTAGCCCAGGCTGGCTTTAGACTCAGGACAATCCACCTGCCTCAGCTTCCCAGGCCCTGGTGTAACAAGGGTACAACACCCTGCCCAGCTTTATGTGTCCCTTGGGAATCGAACTCAGGACCTTGGGCTTGCTAGGCAAGTGCTTTAACCACTGCCATTCCTCCAGCCATTTCCAAATATTTTGAAGTCTGAGTTTCAGGGTTTATTAGGCAATCAGTGGCCTCCTTTGGCTTCGAGAAGCATTCTAGTGATGGAGACAGATGGAGTAACAACAGAGCTACAAAACCTAAGTCAGGGATCCACAGGGTCTGTGTGGACACAAAGGAAGCTCCTAAACAGGCAGAGTGGCTGGGGGACTGGTGAGACCATGTAAGCCCTGAATTGTCACCCAGCTTGGGTACTTTGTGGAGTAATGTGGGTGCAGCAGCATGAGAAATGACGTGTGTTTGCCGAGATATAAGTCTGGTTATGCCCTTTTGAGGGCTGGTAGTAAGGATAAAGTGAGTGTTGACAAGGTGAGTTATGAACCTGCCCACCACATATTGTCCTTTCCTTTCCTTCATTGGTTGTCCACCAAGGCAGCTACTTTACTATTACTCTTTTCTCCCCTAAGATGAAATGTGGCAACTGCGGTGAAATTTCAGAGAAGTGGCAATACATCCGACTGATGGTAAGTGTTCCCCACCACCACCATATGTATATACACAGGCGCCCACACACATACGCCTCTGGGCAGGGATTTGGAGAAACTGCCCTTTATCTCTCACTGGTCCAGTGGATCCTGCTTTTTGTGATCTGGGAGGGCAGGCATCAATATGATCTCTAGGCATTTTTGTGATATAAGATTCAATATGAGGAAGAAACTCCTCCAGGCCTGAGGCCATAGCTCAACAATTAGAGTGCTTTTCTAACACATGCAAGGCCCAGCGTTCAGTTCCCTAGCACTGCATAAACCAGAGTGGTGGTGCATGCCTACAAGCCTAGCACTCATGCTGTTGAGGCAGGAGAATTGCCATGTGTTTGAGACCAGCCTGGGCTACATAGTGAGCTTAGGACCAGTCTGGACTACAGAGCAAGACCTTATCTCAAAAAAAAAAAAAAAAAGAAAGAAAGAAAGAAAGAAAGAAAGAAAAGAAAGGAAGCTCTAAGTCTCAAGAAGCCTCCCTAACAGTTTTTTGGGATTATTTATTTATTTATTTATTTATTTATTTATTTTGGTGCTACATATGGAATCTAGGTGCTCATACATGCTAAACGTGCTGTGCTACTGAGCTACACTCCCAGCCTCCAGGATTCCTGTCTTAGCAGGTCACTCTGCTAAGTCTTGGTCTCTTCAACTGATAATCTAGTGATATGTAACTAGAGGTTCTGTTTGTTCCTTGCCAGGACAGTGTGGCATTGAAAGGAGGCCGAGGCAGCGCCTCCATGGTCCAGAAGTGCAAGTTGTGTGCACGGGAAAACTCTATCGGTAGGTCATGCTGTGATCACTGAGCCCTGCCAGGCTGGCCATGGCTTCCTGGTACCAAGAGCAGGCACACTGTGGGTGTGCTCAGGCCTAAGGTGTGAGAGCCCATGCAGCCCTTTTTCCCAGGGCCATATCTGGGTACCAGGATGGAGCCAGGGTATGAATTCAAGGCAACTTTTTTCTTCTCTTTTATGTTTCAGAGATTTTGAGCAGCACCATCAAGTCTTACAATGTAAGTTTGCTCCAGCCAAGACAGTGCCTTCCTATAAGTCGCGGGCTGTGAGAGCTAGAATCCTCTGATCTGAGCTAACTGATGTCCTTCCATGACTGAGAGAGAGAGCACTTGCCTTGTCTACAACTTAAGGATGAGCAAGTCTTATCTAGAATTGTGGGTGGGATAGTGCTGTGGTGCAGATCATCTCGGCCAGTGCCGACGTGATTGTTAGGTGGTTGTACGTCATTGCATAATAAATTAGCCCCAGAATCGGGGAGGGGCAGTGTGCTTTGGGTCTGTTTAAAGGACAGTAATTTGTATAACATCTTTTTGTTATTTGATGTTTATTAAAATATCTAAATTATCATATTCTCAAAATATCCTGCAGTTAAAGAATAATTAAATGAGAAAACGCCCTCAAATCATAATGTAACAAGATAAAGATCAGCAAACGACACACAAGCCAAAGTCCCCAGTAGAAAAGTGTTTTTTTCAGTGCCAGATACGTGGTTGAAGTACAGAAAATGGTTTTGCAGTAAATGACAGATGAGAGTAAATGTGTGGGCGTGGCACTCAGAGTCTTTGAACCTACAGATCAGGTAGGCATGAATTTCCTGGCTGCCCACTCAAGAGGTGCCCTCTCCACAGAGATCCCATTTCAAAGACATTAAGGCAGCCCTCTGCCCTTGCAGCATGACTGTCGTTAGCAGAATTGGTTCTGGCTAAGTGTACTGGGACCATTTGGGTGATTTGGAGACATCTATGTGTATGTGTGTGTGTATTATTTGAGACCGGGTCTCACTCTAGTCTGGGCTGGTTCTGAACTCACTGTGTAGCCCAGGCTAGCCTCAAACTCATAGCCATCCTCTTGCCTCAGCCTCCCAGGTACTGTGATCATAAGCTCCATGCCTGGCTAATCTTTATGTGGTGGTAGGGAATCGAACTCAAGAGTCTTGTGCGTGCCAGGCAAGTGTTTTAACCGCTGAGCCATGCCTCCAGCCCCTTAATATTCGTATTTTTGGCATTGATGACTTTACATACCATCTGTGGCACACAGCGTCAGGTCCTCTTCAGGGTTGCTTACACATATTTCAGTCTCACAACCCAGAGAGGTTTCCTCAGCATCATGTGACATTTTAGGGTCTTAAGTACAGAGGGGAGGAAGAGAAGCTCAGCCTCACAGCCAGGCAGGCTGACCCTGGAGTCACATACTTTTTCCGTAGCATTCATCTCCACAAAAGGTCTTGTGTAAGAGCATTGCTTCTTATAAAGTGGAGGAGTTGTTCCCGGGCCCTGTTCTAGGCTCACAGGGGTAGTAAGAGCTCACATGGCAGGAAGGACAGGGGCCACAGAGTCAGCCTGAGGGTCCACTTGGACCTGCCTCCTCAACAACTTACTTTCCAGGCAGAAGACAATGAAAAGTTCAAGACAATAGTGGAGTTTGAGTGCCGGGGCTTTGAACCAGTTGATTTCCAGCCCCAGGTATGTGTGGTCTTTTAGGAAATTTGTGTCTTTGCTTCCTACAGAGGTCATGGACTGGGAATGCTTCTTTGTATGAATATAAGTGTCACTAATAAAATGCCTTCTGTATGCTAGGTACCATGCCTGTCATTTTACATGCACCATCATTTAATCCACACAGTAACCCTATGAAGTGGCTCATTTTTCTTATTAGGAAAGAACATCAGAGATTGTGCAGTTCACCCAGGGTCGTAGAGTTAGTGTTGGAACTTAATTTGAACCCAGGTCTATCTGGCTACAGAGTCGGTGCGCATCTCTCTTTATCTGTGCAGCATTTTTACCTCACAACAAATCTGTGAGGTAATGGAGAAGGCATAATATTTTAATCACCATTTTGTAAATAAAACTAAACTCTTGAGAGAGTTCTGTGTCCTAGGTTCCCAGCGAATCAGGGGTTGTGGAAGAGTCTATCCAACTCTTCCTATCTTCTGATTCAGGGCTGTAATTTGGAGAAAGTACTTCAGTCCTAAGGTAACTTCTAATTACTGCATTCTTAGCAGTTTTCTAGAAGAGTTGCCCGTGCTGCATCTCAGTCTTTATCCCAAAACTTTTGCTAGAAAACCCAGCTCCCAGGCCTGTCCAGTCCATATGCCTGACCAGTGCCTCCTTTCTCCCAGAGTAACTGCTGCCTTTCTGTCCCCATAGGCTGGGTTTGCTGCTGAGGGTGTAGAGTCAGGAACAGTCTTCAGTGACATTAATCTGCAGGAGAAGGTATGTGAGTTAGAGGCCTTGTAGGGTACTTTAGGACATCTGGTGGGAATTGTCCTTCTGGTGAACAGAGCTTATCATGGGAAGCTGATTGCATTTCTGTGCACGCTCACTCTTGTGTTCTCTCTCTCTGTATGTATATGAGTGGTTCTTTTGCTGTTAAAGTGTGCTGAAATGCTTTCTCATGTTCTACATGTAAGAAAGCCAAAATGTGCCCAGCAGAGAAAAAGCCTGTTGGATAAGCTTCATTCGGGGCATGAGTTACAGTGCTGCTGGTTGTGAACTCAATGATATCATCTAAATATATTAAATAACATATCTAAACAGAAAGACATGCACATAAAATAATTCTATTTATTGATTAGCTAATGAAAATGTGAACAGAGGCTCTCTGGAACCTAACCCTGTATTTCTTTGGGAGCAGTTTTCAGTATTCATTAACTTAGGGTTTCAAGTAACTTTATATAGAGCCTAACAAATAATCATCTATATTCCTGGACTTGTTACTATCCTGCAGAAAAATTTTGTCCTCAGGCCTTGAAGGACACAGACTTCATTCCCAGCTGGATGTGGTGACACGCAACTGTGGTCCCAACACTTGGGAAGATCACTTCGAGCCCGGAATTCAAGACAGCCTGGGCAACACAGTGCGATTGTGTCTCAAACCCAAAACAAAAATCTTTCTTCTATTTGTATAGTCATTACTAATTATAATAGCATTTACAGAGCTTATCTTTGTGCTAGGCAGTGTGCTTAGTCCTTTAACATATGTCTCCTATTTGATTCAACATTTTTGTAATGAATCTATGTAATGTTCTCTCTTTTCTCTCTTTCTCTTTTTCTTTCTTTCTTTTTGAGAAAGGATCTCTCTCTGTAGCACAGCAATCCTCCTGCCTCAGCCTCCCTAGTGCTGGGATTACAGGTGTGCACCACCACACCCAGCTTTATGTGGTGCTGGGGAAAGGAACTCAGGGCCTTGAGTGCTTTAACCTCTGTGTCATTCCTCCAGCCCCTCTTTCAACATTTAATCTGAAGTCTGTTTGTCATTCCTCCCCCATTTCCTTTGTAGAAGATAGCACTGAAGCTTAGAGAAGTTAAGCGATTTTCCCACAAAGCTGAAAGAGCTGGAGCTCTGACCAAAGCTGTCTGGCTCTGTTCAGGGTCACGTATGTTCATAAATATCTGAGTCCCAGTTCCCTACTCTTTACAATGTCCTATCCTGTCTTGAAAGGCTAATGCTACTCTCTTATTTCATAGGATTGGACTGACTATGACGAAAAGGCCCAGGAGTCTGTGGGAATCTATGAGGTCACTCACCAGTTTGTGAAGTGCTGAGCCCTCTGCCTGAACCCTTCTCCGTAAAAACTGAGATGGACAAAGTGCCCCAAGCAGTAGCAACCACAGAGGCTGGTCCCCGATCCTTTGTCATTTGGCGGCTGTACCGCATGCTGAACTTTGTCATTAATGCCCATGCTCTACCAATAAATCCCCTGTTCTTGCTGCACTGGTGTGTGAAGAAAAAATCATGGAGCAGCCACTCCCTCCCCAAGTAAGACTTCACACTGGAGGTCTTTAACTGCTTTGGGCACCTTTCTACAGTGTTAAGTCCATGCTGAAAAATATACATGAATCCACAGCTTGTAAGGGCTTTCTAGCTTATGGAAAGTGGGCAGGTCACAGCCCAGAGGATCCAGAAGGGGCAGAGCCAGAGGCTAAAGGTCATGCAAGTTTGTGTAGTGGTGCCATGAACCAAGCAGTCCTGAGCTAGGACATTGCACTGACTAGCTTAGCTCTCAAGTAAATGCAGGCATCTCTGGTAGCTGGTATCACTTCACATTTCATAGCTAAAAAGGACTTTGTAACAGAGGTCAGCAGGTCACTCTTGGCTTATATCTTCTTTATATATTCCTGGCGGATGGTCATCACGCTGTCCATCTGTACATTGAGGCATTCCCAGCCCATCAGGAAAGTCAGTATGGAAGTTTTCCTTCAGCTTTGTCAGCCTCTGTGCTCCCTGAAGTTGCTTCTGCTGCTCCTGGTTTGTCTGTACATGGCTACACATAGATTTTCTTCAACCCCTAGGCAAAACTTCGGAGTTGTGAACATAGTAGTCATGACTTGCTATGTACCTGGTTCCCCTGACCCACACCTTGCCATAGAGTGGACAAGATTGTTTAGTGCACTGCCAGGCGATGAGGATGCTTGTACCTTCGTTCTGGTGAATGCACCATTGGAAAACCTTTTACCACAGGCTTTATTTCTCCAATATTTAGTTGCAGTCTGGAATTCTTGGGACGAAAGAAAATCAGTATCTGTCACTCCCACTATCTGAGAGTGAAAAATGGTCTGCTCAATCCCTGATTTGTGGGGCTCTAAAAACGGGACCCTTTGCCCAACAAAGCTGGTTTTGTCAGTTGGTGAGGAGGTGCCTACCTTGTCCTCTGTCCAGTCTGATAGCCACAGTGTGTCCTGTAGTTCATGGTGTTCCCTGGCCCCTGGGCTTCTCTGTCCTCCCTCATCCAGCCTCCTGCCCACTATGTCCATTCCACTTCCTCTCCCAGAAGCAAGTAATACAGGAAATCCTGGGCGAGGGAAGCAGCCTTTTCTTGTTTTCACTCTGTACCAGTAAGTGAAAATTCAAGTCAAATACAAAAGGATTCAAGGTTTAAATTACCTTGTAACTTTTAGGAGGCAGGGAACCAAGTAGATATTAACAGATTAAAGGAAAAATGACATAGTCAATAGATGCAGAAAAGAGTAAAATCCAATACCCATTTTACAACAAATTAAATTTGTCAAAAACCAAGAGCAAGTGCCATGTTTAATAAACAATGAAGTCTGAAGCAGTATACCTAGGGTCAAGATGAGATGAGGATGGCCTCAGTCACTGCTGCTCATTGTGCTGAATATCCCTGGAGATGATTTTTGAAAAGTTAAGTTTGAGAGGATAAGAAAGGAAGAAACTTGGATTTTCATACATTATGATTTTCCATAATACTTCATAAGTCCAAAAATAATACAGGTGCTAGATTTAAGATCAACATATAGAATCAATTGCATTTCAGTATGCTTCCAACAAGCAAAATATAATTCAAGAAAAGACTACTACTTAAAATAGCAACTAAGAAATACTCTCCCTCACAGTAACTAGGAGTTACTTTATCAAATCTTTCAAGGGGACTCGACCTTAGTGGAGAAAACTGTTAGGTTTTACTGGAAGCACAAAACCTTAATGAATGAGGACCTGTAGTACTGATGGATAAGAAGGCTTGATATAAAAATGTAAGTTCCAACTGAAATCTCATTCTTTAATGGAATTTAAGCTGATGCTGAAAACTAAGACACGGGTTAGAGACTTCCCCTACCAGATATTATAATGCATTTATTAGCCAGTGTCAATCCAGTGTAGCATTGCCACTGGATACACTATCTCAGGAAATATACTGATCCACTGATAAATGAAAACTGATTAATAACATGCCACTACAGAACAGTAGTTCACTAATTCATCAATAAATGTGCTGGGGCAGTTATTAAACTTTGTACAATAATTAAGGCTGGAACCTGTCTTAGTTACTAATTTGCTGCTGTGACAAAATACCTGACATCCACAACATAAAGGAGAAAAGATTTATTCAGCTCACAGGTTCATAAGGTCTCAGTCCATTCACAGGCAGCTGGCAATGACAGAGGCACGTAACAGCGGAGGAGCCGGAAGAAGGCAGTTCACCTCCTGGCAGACAGAAGCCAAGTGAAGGAAGAAAGCAGAGCCACATACTCTTCCAGGTTCTGCGTGTTCCAGTGACCCACCCCTCCCAGGTCTAGCCTCACTGTCCAGCCCCTCCCAGGTCAAGCCAAAGGCCGTACCTCCCAACAGCACAGGGCTCTGTCGGTGCTCCATAGGTTGTGTGGTATACAGGAGCAGCAGGTCTCTGGGCCCAGACTCTGGTTCACTGGAGATCATGGGCCAGTGCCTCCCTGTTCATTTCCTCCACCTGCAAATGTGACTCAGTGCGATCAGTCCCAATGGTGGCATGGCCGGGCTCTAACCCTCATACCCAGGCCTGGACACATGTACCATAAATGATGAATAAAAGGTCACTTGCTGCTCCACACTCCAGGACAGCAGTGTCTATCCAGGTACAAGCTGAGAGTACAGGAAGTATAGACAGTGGAAGATGACAATGCAAGATTTCTGAATTTCCTTCTGGCTCTCTTGAAATCCTGTGAAGGTCCTCAGTGTGGTCTTTTTACATGGTCCCCAAACAGCTTCTTCTTCTTCTTCTTCTTCTTCTTTTTTTTTTTTTTTTTTGGAGACAGTGTCTCACTCTAGCTCAGGCTGGTCCTGAACTCACAATGTAGCCCAGACTGGCTTTGGGTTCACGGCAAATCTCCTGCCTTAGCCTCCCAAATGCCAGGATTATATCTGCCACTATGCTCGGTTTTATGTGGTGCTGCGGAATTGAACTCGGAGCCTTAAGTTTGCAAGGCAAGTGCTTTAACCACTGAGCCATTCCCCCAGCCCAATCTTGGCTTTTTGTGAATAACAACGAGCTGGAGACTGGGTAAGCTTAGGCTGCACATCTTCTGTACTGTGGCCATTTGTGCTGATTCCTAGAGGGCAGAAGCCCTAGACACTTCCTGGCTAGCCACAGCGGTCATCTCACAATGTTGTCTCTAGTTCTCAGTGGGCCATGTACCACTGGGCCATGCTGTCTTGGTGATTATATCCTCAGGGCTCCGGAGAATGTCAGTTTTATGCCTATCCTTCAACACTGAGGAGATCACAGTACTGGGTGATTTTTTGCTTTCCTGGCACTTTTTATGTCTCCAAATGTTTACCTGCCACATCTTCCCTGAGGTCCTTTCCTGCACCAAACACTACAGAAAGGGGCCTGAATCAGACACAGGCTCTTCTGTTTCGGGAGCAAGGAGTCAAATGAAGCATCATATCAACATATCAACAGTAGTTCTCAAACAGCTATTCATGGGATCACTACAGAAACTTGAAAAGACAAGTTTCCTCGCCTTACTTCATTCCCTCAGAATCAGCCCTCTCAAGCTAAGATCTGAGATGGATCTAGTGGCATTCCCCAGGGAATCTGAAGCATTCGGACCACTAGATTCACTAGACTCCATAGCAGGATTTGTTCTGGGTGGCCCCGAGATTAAACAAGATCATGTAGGCAACATGCTTAGAGGATGCTGGGCTCAATAAGCAGGAGTAAATGGAAGCAGTTACAATCTGATCAGAAAACAGATGCCCCTGTTCTCTAATGACCAGGGCCTAGCTGCCCGGAGCTGCACTGATTCATACCTGCTGAAGACTCTGTGGTATCAGCTAGCACTTAACTCCTGTCATCTCGGCTGTTCCCTGAAGGTACCGGTACAGTCTTTTCACATTTCTTCTCAAATGAAAAGATCAAAAACTGCCCAGAGCTGCTGCAGCTTCTGCCTAAACTGGGAAATAGCAGTGGACTTCACACCTACCAGAAAAGAATGGCTACAATCCAAAAATACAGATGGTAACAAACATCGGAGAGGATGTAGACACTGGAATCTTCATCCCATGCCGGTGCGAGTCTGGCTACCTCATGCAACAGAGCAGAGCGGCTACGGGCAGTTCTGCTCAGAGTTAGGTGCACCCACATAACAACTGGTGCAAGTATTCACAGCAGCATTATTAAAACAGCCAAAAGTGGAAATATCCCAAATATCCATCAGCTGCTGAATGGTATTTTCTTATAATAGAATATTATTCAGCTGTAAAGAAGAAATGAAGTATTGATTCAGCTATATCACTGGGAAGCTACTGGGGAAACAGTAAGATTAACACAAACAGAACACTTCTTTTTTCAAAAAAACATACAAAATGCCTATCCTTTACATTTACAGCGGCGCTCTAACAAACTGCAGAGTGAAAAACCAACAAACCAAACTGCCTTCGCTTCACTCAATGGAGGCTCTGGCCTGCAAAACACAGACTGGTATCTGCTACCTGAGGCCATAATTAGCACACCCACTTCAACTGGTCAAACGCGCACCTGTTATAAACCTAGATTTAGCTGGAAGAAGTGTACAGCATCAGTCGCCAACATGGGCTGAGCCTCTGCTGCAGAGCAGCTCACTCCTGGGGGAAAAAGAGTGCTTGTAAAGACACAGCATGACAGGGAAGAGGTGGCAAGTTTATAGAGAAGATGAAACTGCTTCCTATACCACCAGAAGAACCCAATGGGAACTTGCTGCTGCCCAAAGTTATTGTTGAAATTTTGAGAGGATTATGTGATTAGGTTTTAAAAAATTAAGAGAAACCATCTTCAAGAAACAAATTTACTTCTGCTTAATAAATAACCCTGAGTTATTTTTCTAAACCCCATCTCCCAACCAAAAGGCTTAAAACCAAAATCTCTCATCTTTAGTTGTAATCGAGTCCCACTTGGAAATGGCATGTTTAGTTTAGTTTTTGAGAATCTCATTCTGTAGTCCAGGCTGGTCCTGAACTCATTAGCTCAGGCTGGCTTCAAACACACAGTAATCTTCCTGCTTCAGGCTCCAGACCTTGGACTACAGGTGTACACCACCACATCTGGCTTATAGGGTGCATAGGAACCAAATTCTGGGCCAAGTGCTTGCTAGGCAAATGCTCTAACCACTAAGCTACAGCCCCAGCCCCATGTTTAGTCTTAAAACCATAATGGTTTTTACAGCTCAAGTTTGCAGCCTTGGCTGCTCGGACATCTCATGATTGGTTTAAGCATAGAATAGCACCTAGTGACTGCACGGACTTCCATTTTCGTAATGAGGAAGCAGGAAGGTTCTTCACCCACTTAGAAGCTAAGTTTTGATAGATTTTCCTTCTAAGACATCAAACATATCTTCTAAGGACTTCTCGAAACAGTGAAGAAATTCCTGGGCATTGCGTCCTGGGTAGGAGGAGACATTGCAGCCTATCCAGTCATCGTGAACAGCGTATCCAATGCCAAAGCCATCGGGGACCACAGGAGCAAAGCCGCCAAGGCTCACTGCTGGACTGCTCAGAGTGCTGGTGGACAGGATATTATGGTTTATCTGCCCATATGCGGGGTCCAGGTAGAGCTCAGGCAGGGTAATTCCTTTAGCTGCCGCCAGGTACCGAAGAGCAAACAAGTGTCGGTCAAAGCCCTGGCCTGTTAGAGACAAAATGGAAAACCAGAACCTCAGAATCTCGGAACTGAAAGGGCCCTAAGTGAACTTCCCAGCCATGGCAGGTACACTCTTCACAGCATCCTGGAAGAGTGGAACAGGGTCTGTCTACCTCTGCATGCACACTTCCAGCTCACTATTCTCTAGAATATTTTACATTATTTAAACATGTATTTCAGCTGTCAAGAGTGAGATAAAACACTGCAGCCCATTCTAGGGGTGGGAAGCTGAGCTAAAGAGTGGTGATTTGAGTGGTGAAGTGAGCCAAATGCAGAAGATTAAATATGTTAAATATCGCAAACCAAGAATATAGGCATTCTATAGAACCAAAGAGGTGTGACAGTGGGAGTTATGGTGTGTGTGGAAGGTGTGGGAGGGCCAAAATGTGAAGGAACTGTAACACTGATGTGATTTATATATATGCACAAAATACTCAAGTTTATTGTAAAGATTATGTGTCGTGTATATACATATTAAAAAAAATGGGGAGAAATGATGTGATAAAAATGAGCCTAGGGGGCACTGCAGGGTTAAAAAAAAATGAGCCTAACATTTAAAGTATGGCTTTAAATAAAAATTCTGAGTCAGTTTAGTCAAACAGTTAAGACAGTATGGGAAAAACCAAGAAATGAAAGGAGGGGTAAGCTCAGTGGTAGAGCATGCGCTGAGCATGTGTAAGGCCCTAGGTTCAATCCATAGCATTAAAAAACAAAACAAAAACTAAGGGAAAACTCAAAGTCCAATTCACATGGAAAAGACAAAACTGCATGGTAGAACAAAATGGAAAAGGTATTTGAGCAGGATTCTCATCTCACCCTTCCATTTGCTGTCACCCTGAGCCAGTGGTCCCAGCTGCCGACCTACACATGGAGAAGGGGGTCTTGGAGGTCCCTCTCAGTTTTGGGACTTTCTCGCTACACAAAAAGACTGGACTGTGAGATCCACTACATCTTTTCCAGGTCTTGATTTTTGTTACAAGAAGTGAAGGAGAATGACACTAAAACTGGGAAGTACCCAGGCCCAGTGCGCATGCCCATAATCTTGACACTCTGGGAAGCTGGAACAGGACGAGTCCAAGTTTAAGACTAACCTGGGCAACTTCTTAAGACTGTCTCAAAACCAAAAATCAAAAAGGGCTGAAGATATAGCTCAGTATGAAGGCCTTGAACTCAGTCCCTAGTGCCAAGATGATGATGATAATAACAATAGCATTAAATTTTTTTAAAAAATGAGAAGAGCCTCTGACATGATCTATTTATAGAGAAGTAAGAAAGGCTGGAGCTTAGAAATCCTAAAGTGTCAAAAGTGAGCTTGGCAGCTAATAAATAATTAATTAAAAAAGAGAGAGAAAGAATCATGTGTCTGAGCTGAAAGTGACCTTAAGTGAGGGAAAGTTAGATGCATTTCCTCATCCCCGCACAGGACATGAGATCATTCTGTTGCCCTGTGGCTAGCCTGACTCTTTAGCCTGCTTGGGCAGAAAGCAGTCAGGGGTGGTTAGCAGGCACAGTCAACCTAGGAATGGGGGAGAAGCCAGATGTGGAGTGGAATATGGCCGAGGCTGACCCAGGCACCAGGGCAACGCTCCCCACCCTGGCTCACCCATTGCCGCTTCTTTGGTCAGCTGGCCATGGTACTTGGAGCACTCGGCCACCATCTGCTGAAGCTCTCCAGCACTGTGTTTGGAGGGTTCTCTGACAAAGGTCTCCGAGCACCTTTTTGTGAAGATAGAGGCTGGGCGGATGGTCTCCGTGCGTCCATGCTTGAATGCTGCAGTGCTGCAAGACTCATAGGTGGCTACTGTCTGCCCATACTGCCTCAGGAAAGCCATCTGGAAGGCCAGCTGGGCCACTGCGTCAGGGCTCAGCTTCCGCTTCTTCAGGAATTCTTTGCCTCCTCTCTGAAACTGCATGCAGTCAATGGTGAGGGTTTTCACGATGGCCTCAAACTTCTCCTTAGCAGCAGTAATGCCAGCCTTTAAGGCACTGTTCAGCTTGAAACTGAGTTTCTGCACAGCAACAGAAGAGTCAATGGTAGCTGGCTGGCTGTGCGGAGAGATGGCAGGGGTCTGAGTGCTGTCTTTAAACACTTCATTAAAAAACCTGAGCACTGCCACACCATCACCCCAGGCATGCTCAAAGTGGATAGCAGCAGTGCCATCCTTGGCTACAATGAGGTTAAAGGACTTATCAAACCAGCGATTTGTGCCATCACTGTGTAGCATGGTATGAGACAAGTGGACAAGGTCCTTAATGGGGAATTCATCCAGGCAGAGGCAGAAGACAGCAGAGTCCACCTTCCTGAGGGCCTCTTCATTGCCACCATCCAGCAGCTTCTGCCTAAGCTCTGCCCAGATGTCTCTGTTCTCACTGGTCAGGTATGCCAGAGGAAACTCAGGAGCTGGGCTACTGTCCGTCAGAATGTACTTCAGATGTGCTTGGATCTCAGAGGGGCTCACAATGTTCCCATCTTGATCCAAGATGTCAAACACATAGAAATGACCTTTTCGCAGGACCAGAAGGTGTCTGGCCTTGTCGTCAGTAAACAATTCATCTCGACGGGGCTTGGGTAAGCGAGTTGAATTGAAAAGCCGGAAATACTGGGACATGTCCAGGGGGTATGCGCTGACCAAGTAGGCCCCGTACCAGGACAGAGAGGAAGGCACAAAACGTATGAGTCTCTTAAAAGTATTAGTATCACTTCTGGCAGGGTTCAAGTGGAACACTTCTGGCTCCAGAAGATCAGCTCGGAGTGTCTTCAGAAACCGGATGGCAGAAACAACCATGTTGGTTGCTCGGATAAGCTGGTCATTATATTCAGATTTTGGGTCAGGATTGAATGCCATAAATGGATTAAAGTTCAGAACAATGGGGTCTCGAGCAGTTAAATACATATCAAACCAGGGCCCTAAGAAAGGAAAAGAGCAAAAAAAGAAACACACACAAAAACAAACAAACAAACAAACAAAAAACAAAACATAGTTAATATAGCTCCTAAAAATAAAGTTTGAAAAAAAATTGAAGCAGAGGCCAAAGAAATTATATGAACCCCCAAGCATGGACTTTTCTAATTACTTTTTGACCATGTAAGAATTCATGACATATAAATAAGATCACACAATATATTATCTTCTGCATCTAGATTCTGTCCCTTTCTTTTTGTGCATATGCATATAATGGAACATTACTCAGCAATACAAAGAAAAGAACTGGTACATGCCACAACACAGACGAACCTCAAGAATATGGAAAGGGTCAGAATCCAAGCTGGGCCTGGTGGTGTGCACCTGCAATTCCAGGACTCTTAGGAAGTACTCAGAAGGCAGTTAGAAATATATCAATCAAGATTCAAACCATGAACATCTGCACAAGATGACAACTGAGTATTCCTTATTGGCTCATTCAAAAAGTTAAAAAACTATCTGTTCAACTTAGCCTGGAGAGAGAGGAGATCTCCAGAAACTGAAAGGAGGGCGCGGGGGGATTGAAAACTCCAAGATGTATCAGACACCAAAGAATACTCCAGCCTGAGAAGTAACCCCAAGCTGCCTGGAAGGGCTGTGACCAGCAGTGAACAGCCGGCAGAGTACACCACAGTAAGCCCAGAGCCGGGAGCCACAGAGTAACAGTAGCTGGCCATTCCAGCCTCCAGAAATCAGTCTGTGGGTAGCACAAACTGCAAACTCACTGCAAGTCCCCTCCGGCCCCCCACCTTTTTTGAGACAGGGTCCTGCTCTATAGTCCAGGCTGGTTCTGAACTCACTATGGAGCCCAGGCTGGCCTTGGACTCACAGCAATCCTCCTGCCTCAGCCTCCCTACTGCTGGGATTACAGGCACGTGCCACCACACCAGGCTTGTGTGGTGCTGGGGAATCGAACTCAGGTACTTAGTGCTTGACATAGCACTTTAGCCACTGAGCCACTCTGCCAACCCCACGTTTCCCCTTCTAAAGGCCTCCCTCCAGCTCAGCAGAACATCTCAGGAGAAGCAGCTCTTGTCGATGCCATACCAGGAAGTGACATAGGAAGAAGCCATTTTGGAAACAGCCTGAGGCTAAAATTTTTAGGGTAAAAGAGCCACAGATGAGTCACACGCCAGAGATTTTGGGGACACACTCAACCAGTGCAGAGGAAGGAACTAGAACAAAAGATAGTTGCAGAGGAGAAAGGCCACTTGTGGGAATACAGATGGTTTATAGTTCCTTTTTACATAAAATCTGCAACCCAAATCAGAAATAAGGCTCTGACTCAAATCAGAAGAGGGAGTTATATATAACCTGTGCTATCAGATGGAATGGTGCCAATCATTCTACTGTCCTTAGATGGAAAAGCCACAGGCATTGATGATTGTGTCAGCCCCTGGCGGATCACTGCCTGGATGGGAAGGCCACCAACAAAAACATAGGTCATAAACCTAATTTTAGGTAACCTTCTTGAGTCAGCTGACTAGGCAGAGAGCACTGACAAGGAACTATAAACTCTTGTACTACCATTGAAGTTGGGGTATATCTTGATTTAAAAATATTTATTTATTTATTTTGAGACAGGGTCTCACTCTGTAGTCTAGGCTGGTCCTGAACTCACTATGGAGCCCAGGCTGGCCTTGGACTCACTGAAATCCTATTGCCTCAGCCTCTCCAGTGCTGGGATTATAGGTGTGTGCAACCATACCCAGCTTGTGTGGTGCTCGAGAATCGAACTTGGGTACTTAGTACTTGACTTAGCACTTGCTGGTGTTTTATCTGCTGAACCATTCCTCCAGTCCCTTTAAAAATATTTACTCTGTGCCAATCACTTCTGGAATGCCCTTAAGCATTCCTTTCTAAGTATGTATTTTTCTTTTCCTTTCATTATAAAAATCTTGCTGTTAGAAATAAAATTGTTCCATCTATGAGATGGTTCCACAAGTCTGCCTGAGTGAATACTAACTGCACCTCTGATCCAGACTCCATTCAGCTTTTTGTTGTGCTGACAGCGACAGCTACTGACCTCCTGAGTGGTTTGGACTATAGTGAAAGCAGGCCCAGAGAATGGAGAGACCTGCCCTCAGGGAAGAGAAGCCAGGACAGGCGAATGACCTTTGCTGAGGGGACTGGAAGTGAACGAGACATATTGGAGACCATTAGACTATTCAGTTCCCCTTACTGCCCACTCCCAGTACAGAACTCAGTGGGCTTTCAACTCCCCCTACACACCCTGGTACACACTCGGAGGAATGTCTTGGCTAGGCCATGACAGTGAAGTCCCTTAGCAACAGAATCACTGGAAGATGACACAATAGGACACATACAGAAATACCTGACTCCCTAGAAGTTAGTAACATGGGCCCTGAAATAGTGAAACTTATAGGAGAAGAAGCCAAAAATCACATGGACCGAACAGAAAATCAGTTCAAACAAGACATATTTAAACAAATTCAAGTACTGATTAGCAAATTTAAAGAGGATTTTACTAAACAAATTACGGTATTGATGAATAAAAAATTTACTGAGTTTTTAGAGCACACAAAAGGATGGCTGAGGTAAATAAGGCAATGCAAGATATGAAAGAACATTTTCGTAGAGAAATGAAAAAATCTGGAAAGAAATCTACCTGAATTTCAAGATACGAAAAAATAACTCAAAAGCAGGGGAAAACAGGCTCTATGAGGACAGGATTTCAGACTTGAAGACAAGGTTGACAAATTAAATGCTGCAACCAGCAATAACTCCAAAACAAGAACTAAGCAAGGCAACTGCTACTGGACCCAGTAACAAGCAGGAGTAGCTGTGCTATTTTCAGGCATGGCAGACTTCAAACCAAAGCATATCGGAAGAGACAAAGATGGACACTATACACTGGTAAAAGGAACAATCCAACAGGTCGAACTCGTAATATAAACATATATGCGCCCAATGTAGGTGCACCCAAGTACATTAAACAAAAACTACTAGATATGAAAGGTAAAACAGATCCCACTACAATTGTACTAGGGAACTTCAATACCCACCTCTCACAAGTAGGTCAACCAGCCAAAAAAATAAATCAACAAAGAAACAAAATATCTACAGCACACATGGAACAAATGGATTTAACAGATATCAACAGAGTGCTCTATCCAATGTAAATAGAATACACTTTTTTCTCAGCAGCACCTGGGACTTTTTCCAAAATACACAATATCTTTGGATATAAGACATGTATAAATAAAAAAGAATTGAAACAATTCCCTGCAACCTTTCAGATCATAGTGGAAAGAAACTAGAAACAAACAGCAAACGAAACTACAGAAACTATACCAATACATAAAGATTAAATAATACATTATTGAATAAGAGACAGATCACAGAAGAAACAAGGTAAGAAAGCAAAAATGTACTAAAGACAAATGACAATGGAAGTACATCATACCAAAATCTATGGGGTACAATGAAAGCAGTACCAAGAGGGAAATTTATAGCTATGAATGCACATATGAAAAAACAAAGTAATCTCAAATAATCTAATGATAACAGCTCAAAGTCCTAGAGGAGGATAAACAAGCCAAATTCAAAAGGAGTAGAAGGAAAGAAATTATAGAAGTCAGAGTGGAGCTTAATGAAATTGAAATTAAGAACAAAATATCAATGAATCAGAATTGACTGTTCAAAAGAATAAGTAATATTGATAAACCTCTAGCCAAACTCACCAAAAGAAGGAAAAAAATTTCACATCAATGCAATTAGAAATTTAAAAGGTGAAATCACAATGGGCACCAATGCAATCCAGAGGATTATAAGAAACTACTTTGAAAACTTATTTTCCAATAAATTCAAGAACCCAGGAGAAATGGGTAAATTTCTACACACACAAGCTATACCAAAACTGAACCACAACAATATAAAAACCCTGAACAGATCAAAACCATGGATGAAATTAAAAACAGTAATAAAGGGTCTAACAACAAAGGAATCCCCAGGACTTGACGAATCCACCACAGAATTTTAGCAGAACTTCAGGGAAGAGGTAGCACAAATGCTTCTCAAATTCTTCCATAAAATTGACAGAAGGAACACTGCCAAACTTGTTCCTGGAAGCTAGCATCAGAGTGAGCCCAAAACTAGATTAAAAACCCAACAAAGAAAGAAAACTACAGGCCAATATCCTTAATAAACATAGATGCAAAATCCGTAACAAAAATCTTGCAAACAGAATGAATTACTAAAAAGATCATACATGACCATGACCTCGCTTTATCCCAGAGATGCAAAGATAGCTCAACATATGTATATCAATCATTGTAGTATAGCACGTTAACCAAAGCAAGGAAAAAGATCACATGAAGATCTCAATAGATGCAGAAAAAAACCTTTGACAAAATAAAACATCCGTTCACAATAAAATCTCTGATGGAAGTAAGTATAGGGGCTGGAGGAATGGCACAGTAGTTACAGCGCTTGCCTAGCAAGAGCATTGCCCTGAGTTTGATTCCCCAGCACCACATAAGCTGGGCGTGGCAGTGCATTCCTATAATCCCAGCACTCGGCAGGCTGAGGCAGGAGGATTGCCATGAGTCCAAGGCCAGCCTGCGCTCCAGAGCGAGACCCTGTCTCAAAAAGAAAAAGAAAATAAGTACAGAAGGATCTTACCTCAAGCTGATAAAAGCAATTTATGACAACCTGACTGCCAATATCATCCTAAATGGGAAAAACTCAAAGCATTTCCCCTAAGAGAACACAAGGAGGGTATCCACTTTAATCACTCCTGTTCAACATTGTACTCAAAACCTCAGCCAAAGTAATCCCGCAAGAGAATGGAATAAAGGGAATACACACAGGAAAGGAAGTCAGACTACCCTTATTTGCAGATGACACGACCCTTTACAGAGGACCCCAAAAACTCCACCAGAAGACTTTTAGAATTAATAAACAAATTCAGCCCAAGTTACAGGATATAAAAATCAAAGAAGATTAATTAATTCCTAGGAATCAGCCTAAGAAAGCAAAGGACCGCTTATAGAAACCTGTAATATTCTAAGAAAAGAAATTGAAGAAAATCTTAGAAAATGGAAAGATATCTCCTGCCTCTGGAGAAGCAGAACCAACAGTATCAAAATGGCCAAACTACCAAAACTGATATACAGATTCAAGGAAACCCCAACTAAAATACAAAGAGCATTTTTCACATAAGTAGAAAAAAAGACCCTAAAATTTATATGGAACCAGATGAGAACCAAATAGCCAAAACAGTACCAAGCAATAAAACAAAAGTAGGAGGCAGCACAGTACTGGACATCAAGTTATATTACAAAGCAACTGTGGTAAAACCTGCATGGTACTCGCACATGTCAACCAATATAATCAAATTGAAGATACAGAGACAACTCCAAGTACCTTCATCTAATCTTTGACAAAGGGGCCAAAAACATATGCTGGAGAAAAGATAGCCTCTTTAACAAACGGTGCAGGGAAAACTGGCTATCCACATGCAGAATGAAAAGAATGAAACTAGACCCACATCTTCCACCATGTACCAAAACGCAATCAAAATGAATCAGAGACCTAGATATTTAAATGGAAATGATGAACTTGTTTCAGAAAAAAAATGGGCAAAATCCTTGAAGACATAGGAATAGGCAAGGCCTTTCTCAATAAAAAATATGCACATGAGATAACACCAAGAATCAGTAAATGGGAATTATGTCAAATTTAAAAGCTTCAACAAAGCAATCAACAAAGTGAAGAGAGAACTGACAGAATGGGAAAAGTTTTTTTTTGCCAGCTACTCCTTGGGCAAAGGACTATTGTCAAGAATATTCCAAGAAGTGAAAAAATCAGACTCTTTAAAATAAAAGACCCAATCAAAAAAAGGGGGATTGAAATGAACAGTCCATTCTTATAAGAAGTCTGAACAACCAATACATAAAAAAAAAAAAAAACACTCAGCAGTTTTAGCCATCAGAGAAATGCAAATCAAAATAACACTGAGGTTCTGTTACTCCAGTAAAAATGACTAGTATTAAGAGCTCAAAGAACAAATGCTGGCAAGGTTGTGGAGAAAAAGGAACCCTTGGCATTGCTGGTGGGACTGTCAACTGGAACAACCAGTATGGAAAGCAGTATGGAGGTTAACTAAAAAAACTGAAAAGAGATATCCCATTTGACCCAGGCCTATCTCTTCTGGGGAATCTTCCCAGAAGAGTTAAAGTCATCATACAAGAATGATGCCGGCATAGCCATGTTTAGCAGCACAACTCATAGTAGCTAAATACTAGAGTAGCCAATATGTCCATCAACAGGTACATGGATAAAGAAAATGTGGTATATTTACACAATGGAGTACTACTTTGCCATAAAGAAAGATAAATTTGAATCATTTATAGGAAAATGAATGTACCTTGACAGCTTTATGCTTAGAGAAATGAATTATATGCAGAAAATTAAATATCACATGGTTTCTCTAATATGAGAAAACCAAACCATAAAAAAAGTAAAAGAGAGATGGAAGAAAGTAAGAAGCTAGGGCTGGACGAATGGCTCAGCGGTTAAAGTGCCTGCCTAGCAAGTGTTACGTCAAGCTCTAAGTACTCAACTTTGATTCCCAGCACCACATAAACTGGGCGTGATGGCGCATCCCTGTAATCCCAGCACTTGGGAGGCTGAGGCCGGATTGCCACGAGACCTAGGCCAGCCTGGGCTCCATAGTAAGTTCAGGACCAGCCTGGGCAACAGAGTAAGGCTGTCTCAAAAAAAAGGGGGGGAGGGTAAGAAGTTAGACTTTGTGGAGAAGAAAAGGGGCTGTGGTGGGGTGAAGAGGCTGGGAGGGGTAGGAGAAGTGAAAAGGATCAAGATGCAATACATAAATACACCAATATCTCAAAAAAGAGAGAGAGAGAGTTGTCAGTATGCTGGTAGGACTCAAACTAGGCTTCAGTAATCCTGTGGATATTTTGTCTATAAAACTTCCAAAGGCATTACTTTAATGCAGGTCTCACTGAGAGGCTTTCTGAGACCAAAGCAAGAGACAGGATACTGTATCTTCCATTATGGAAGGCTCTGGGGAAATAACTGTGCCCACACTCTAACCTCTTACCTGAAATGTAGCTTGTATGTTTATTCCGCTTGTCCTGAGCAACCAGCTGCTTGTGCAGTTCTTTTCCAGCCCCATTTTCAAAACTCTTGCAAAACTGTTCTGTTTTCCTGAAATGTTTAAGAAAAGACAGAATTAAACATCACAAGAAACATATGATTTTTAGGCTCAGGGCCAAGAACTCACACACGGGGCTTTGGATTCCTATTAGCATAGTACTGGAGCCTGGAGAAGAACAGGAACCAATAAAACCAATAAATCTGGGAATATCAAGATGATCAATGAACATCCTACAAAGCAATCTGCACTCTGATAAACAATCTCATATGAAGAAAAGGATGCATGCCTTTTGGGGCTGGGGATGTAGCTCACTTGCCTAACAAGTGCAAGGCCCTGGGTTCGACTCCCCAGCACCACACAGGCGGGGTATGGGTATACATGACTGTAATCCCAGCACTAGGGAGGTTAAGGCAGGGGACTGCTGTGAGTTCAATGCCAGCCCAGGCTATCTAGTGAGTTCAGAGCTAGCCTAGATTATAGAGCAAGACCAGACCTCAAAAAAAAAAAAAAAAAAAAAAGACAAACTTTTAAATAAAAAAAGTCTGTCACTTTTATGCTGTGTGACACTGGACAAGTTAATCTCTCAGAGATAATACCACCTTCTAAGATTTAAAAATATTTATAAAGCGAAGAATGGAGTATACTCTAAAACATAATTCTCAGTAACTGGAAGCTGCTAATTTGTCACCACATTAAGTGAAACTTCAAGCAACCAGTAAAGAATAGTTAAAAGCAGAAGCCTAGGTATGAACAGTTCTTCTGCTCCCCTGTCATTGTCCAGTGAAGAACTCAGTGATTCTATGGACACCACCATTTATCTGTACTGAAAACAAAACAAAACAAAACAAAAACCCAACCACCAAGAGTACTGAGCCATACTAGACCCCAAGAGCTTAAGTCAATCTACTTTTTAATAACATTCAATATCACTTTCAGTTTCCATGCTGTATTAGTTTCCTGACTGTTGTAACCGCATATCACAAACTAGGCAGGGCTTACAGGAACAGAGACTAATTCTGTCAAAAGCAGGCAAGCACAGGACCACGTTCTGTCTGAAGTCTAGAGTGTCTCGAGTGGCATCTGCCCCATGCCCTACGCTTAGCTTCAGGTACTACCAGCAGTCTGTGGTGTTCCTTGGCTCAGTGATGCAGTATCCCAGGCGCTGCCCCAATCCTCACATGCCTGTCTCTACATCTCTTCTCTTTATCTTAAAAAGACACCAGTCATATTGGCTTAAGGACCTGTCCTACCCCAGTAGGACTGCCCCATAACTACACTGTAATAATACTACCTTCAAATAAGGCTACATTCAGAGGTTCCAGGGAGGCTACTGTCCTACCCAGCAAACATGCTCAGAGCAAACTCCTGGTCTCCCCTAAGGTCCTCAATGGGCCTCCCTACCAGAAGCATGAGCCATTTGCAAATGATCAGTACTGGCTGGCATCTTAGGTTCATTTGTCAATGTTAGGTACAGATTTCTGACTTTTAAACCATGTCTGCTTTGGCCTGGTTGGAAGGACCCTCCCCTGAGGGCTTGGTGAGTTCTTTCTGAAAGAGAATTCATTTCCTGAATTGCAAGAACAGAAATTATGTTCTAGGTTCTGGAGTCCCAGTCAAGTCACAGATATTCTCTAAAGCTTGGTCCACCACTACTTGCCAGCTTCTGCTGAACCCCCACAACCACGGTCCTTTGGAGTTCTCAGTGTTTACCTGAACTGGCCATCATTCAAGAGAGGCTTCTGCGCACTGAGGTATCTCCGAATGGTATCTTCAAGCTTGGGAATAGGCAGCCTGGAAAGAAAGCAAGGCCAGTGTGAGGCTGACAAAAATTGCAAGGGGGGAATTCACTTCATAAACCAAACTGCTCGCTGGACAATTAACTTCTCTTTAAAAAGCCAACAATGGGAAGCACCACACACACACACACACACACACACACACACACACACACACACCTGATGGACTTATTAATGTGTCAATGGTAACTCTATTTTAGAGTAGAATAATGATACACTTTTTAAATAAGATATTCAAAATGAGAAATGTAGAAGCTTCCACCAGTATTCCTGCTTCCTGGCCTAACACTGTAGTGCTACTGAATTCCACCCTTAGATTAAATAACTGAATTTTTCTTTCCCAGGATAAAAAGTGTTTATTTCAAAATTTATCTGTGCATGTGTTTCTATTTGTTTTGTTTTAAGATGAGGTGTCATGAAGCAAAATCCTCCTACCTTGGCCTCCCAGGTAGCTGGGATTACAGGTGTGCACCACAATCCCCAGCACCCATTTTTGTGCATCTCATCACAAAAAATATCATGCAAGAATGAAACAAAGACCTATACAGAAGCAAGCCCAGTATATGTGTTTCATTCCCTAAAAAGTAGGAACTGATCTCCAAGCCATGCCCAGCCACAGAAATCCTATTAGGAATTACTAAATATTTCCATGCACTCAAGTAACAGCAACAACAGCTGCCAGCTAACTCCTTGTTCTCTGGCAGTGGACTCTGACGATGGCTGAGCTGGTGAAGTTACCAGTCCATGGTGAAATTGAAAAACATGCTGAGTGTGCAAGGTGTATTTTCTCTTTCATCTCAATAGTTACTTTGAAAGATACATATCCTAGTATTAAAACAATAGTGGTTTGTTTGGTTATCCCTCAAAAATTTAAAGTAACATTGATATTTATATTTCAAAGCTAAACAGATTAGTCATTTAGGAACACAGATATTATCTTCAAAGCATAGTTTAAAAGTTTAGTTTAACCAGTCTTGGTTTAATCCTGGCACTCTGGGAAACTGAGACAGGAAGATAACAAGTCCAAGACTTGCTTGACAACTCAGTGAAACCGGTCTCAAAGTTAAAAATACAAACAGGACTGGAGATGTAGCTCAGTGAGAAGGCCGAGTTCAATCCCCAGCACTATAAAAAATAAATAAAATAAAAGCTCAGATGAAGACATAGTGTGGTTCTCCCATTTATTTTTCAATGCGTATTTACCATAACATGATTCTAAAAATAAACTGAAAGTATTTACAACCATCATGGACTTAAGACTGCCTTAAGTAACCATTCACAACACTTTAACACTGAAGATCCCCCTATATTCACTGACTTACACATCAAGTCCCACTACCACAATTACCTCATTACAAAGCTGCCAACTTGCATTTTTTAGGATGGTATTTTGACACTGGAGATATCAATGAAAGGTTACCCTCTTTCTTTAAAGAAAAGTCTAAATTACAAATAGTGGCAGTTTGATAAAAACTTCTGAAGTATTAATTCTAGCCTGAGGAAGATCAGGCTAGAATTAATACTTCAGAAATTTTTAATAAGGGCTGTTTTTTTTTATCAAACTGCCAAGAAAGGAAAAAAAAGGCTGGGGATTTGGCATAGTGCAAAGGCCCTGAGTTCCATCCCCAGGGTTAGAAGAAGGAGGGGGAAGAAGAGGAGAAAATAAGAAGGAATAAGAGAAAGAGGAGAAAAATGTTGATCTAAAAGTGTAAGAACTGACTGTCATGGAAAGAGAATGGGATTTGGACTCACATCTAGGCTGGGATACCAGTTCTGCCCTTTTTCTCTAGTAATATGATTATAGGCATCAAAATACTGGTTTCTCTAAGACCCCATCTCTGGTCTATGATTTGGAGAGATCTGCATCACAGAGAGATCCGAAATGCATACTAAGTTCCAACCTTACCGTCTTAGTTACCTTTTTGTTGCTGATACAGAGCACCTGACATCGGGAGGGAAGATTTACTTCAGCTCACAGTTTAAGAAGGTCACAGCCTATACATGGGCAGCCAGCAATAGTGAACACACCTACCAGGGGTGCAGCTGGAGAGCTCTTCGCGACACGGCAGGCCTGGTGGAACACAGGAGCCAGTGCTCCAAGAAGGATGGAGCTACCTTTCCAGGTACTGCCCCAATGATCTGCCCTTTCTGGGCCAAGTCTGTGTTTCACCCTCTCCAACGAGGCCTACCTCTCAGCAGCACATGAGTATTTTACAACACCCAGATACATGAGGCTTCTGGGGGACACTCCACAACCAAACTATAACACTCACCTAGCACAAGTTTTTCCACTAACATGTCCGGTATGATGGAGGAGTTATGTTCACAGTCTTTAGAATTACACAGACTGGGGCTTGTATTCTAGACTTCGGAATTTATTATCCATGTGATCTTGGGTGGATTTCTTATCTCTCTGACTGCTCTGTCTCCACGTGTTAAACTCTAGCTCATTAAGCTCCTAAGGATTAAACGAAACAGCACAAAGAACTCAGTAAGTTACCTATTACATGCTGGTTAGTCGGCTTTGCCCATTGCTAGGGCATCACAACCAACGCCCACAACTTAGGAGGTCTAATTTCGCTCATGATTCAGGGTTCAGTCCTGGTCAGCTAGCTCCAAGGCAGAAACACCACGGTGGAAGGGCGCAGCAGAAGGAAGCTGCTGACCTCACAGCAGCCAGGGAGCAAGAGAAGGGAAGAACCAGAACGGGCACTCCAGCCTCCAAAGGCACAGCCACAGTGCCACCTCTTCCACCTGCTAGCCACACCTTCAGCTAGGACCTCATCAACGGATCCACCTGCTGATCAGCAGAGTGCCCCAATGATTCAGGCGATTTCCAAAGCCTCACCTATGAACACTGCAGACTTCTGGAGGACATTCCAGATTGAAACCATAACAGATGGTAAATGATGAACATACAGCACACACTAAATTTATAGATATCCAGATATTTAGAGGTATATGCAGATAGGGCTAAGTCCTCCCACTTCGTTGCTAGTTTCCTGCTTCCCTCCTATTCTGCTTTCATGAATGGATTAAAAGCAAAAAAGCAAAACTCAATTCTACCACAAACCCACTCCCATGACATCATCAATCCATTCACGAGAGCACAGCCCTCAGAACCGCACCACCTCTTAAAGGCCCCACCTCCTCACGCTGTTGCACTGGGGATGAGGCTTCCTGTACATGAACCCTTGAGCCAAACTCAAACCACAGCACTCCCCTGCCAACCACAGGACCCCAGACTCTTATTTATCATGTTTAGTGGCACTTACTTATGACTGTCCCCACCAGACTGAGAGGCTGGATGCCTGAAACCAAGATCATGTGGAAGACGGAGTCAAAACTTCTCTCCACCCACCTCAGTTCTGAAGCCATCTTTTTCTGTGACTCTTCCGTCATCATATCCTCCTGCCCTAAATATGCATGCCTTCTCAAGACTGGCTTCTCTGCCCTTTTTTGACTGTACATTCCATCAGTTTACTCCTCTAACTTCAGAATTTCAACCTCAAAAGTCTCTCCCAAGCAGTTAGTTAGGGACAAAATTGAGTTTAATTTTTTTTTTTTTTTTGAGGCAGGGTCTCACTCTGTAGTTCAGGCTGGGCCTGAACTCACTATCGAGCCCAGGCTGGCCTTGGATTCACCACAATCCTCCTGCCTCAGCCTCCTGAGTGCTGGGATTACAGGCGTGCATCACCATGCCCAGTTTTATGTGGTGCTGGGGAATTGAACGCAGGTGCTTAGCGTTTTTGTAGTGCTAGCTAGGCAAGTGCTTTAACCGCTGAGCCATTCCTCCTCTCCCACCCCCCACCCCTCCGAGTTTAAATATTAAGCCACTTTCTATAAGGCAAATAAATGGTTACAAAAGGTGGCAGGGAATGGGATGTAGCTAGAAATTAGTACAAGGTTTTGTGGGGTGGGGGGGGGAGTGGAGGTAATTAAATGAACTACTCTGCAGATATTTTAAAGACTGCTGAATTATGTACTTATGAAAAAGTGAACTGTATCTCAATGAAGCTGTGAGTGACGGGGCCAGAATCTGTTCTCCGAACCACTGGGCAGCGCTTTCAGTGGAGATGAAAAATGACTTGCTATAAGCAAACGTTAATATTCCATCATGTATGGAAACTAGCTATCACTAGAGTGAGTAAGAATTTTAAAAAACCCAACAGATAATTGGCACTTATTGTTGATTAATTGTAGGCCCAACATGGTACCTCTCCCAATCTACCCTATGTCTATTCTATGAGATTAGGCCTAAATGCTGGGATGAGCTTATCATAAACCTCTCCAGACTTCTGGCCACCTAACTGTATTTCCAGAAAAGTTACTTGGCATGGGCTGCTCTGCCCTCCCCTCACTCCTCTCACTTGGCGAGGCCTCCCTCACTCAGCCAGGCACTAGGTCATTCCCACCCCCACGCCCACACAACACAATGGTTCTCCTCTGGCACATTCTAGACATGCAACAAGCGTTTGTTCAGAACAGTTACAGTACTGTAAACGTAGACTAGATAATATGTGCCAGATTCAGCACGAAGCACCTTGCATCAGGGTATTAATTCTCACTAGCCAGAAAGGAAGGTAATATAGCTATTCCCATTTTTAGGTAGATGACTTGTTAATGGCCATGCAGCAAAAAAGAGGTAGAGTTGGGATCAAAAGTCAGTTCTGAGGTTCAGTCCCCAGCAACACACACAAACACACACACGCACACACAGGCACATGCACACATACACACACCCCAAGCTGGACTCCTGTCTCATATAGTCTTGAAGACTATAAAATGCTACTTCCTGCTTATCACATTATATCATAACTCTGTTCCACTATAATTTAAACATCTCACAATGATTGAGTCTCCGATTTTGTATTAATAAATGTTTATAAAATTAATAATGTGAATGAGATCAGACTAATTCACCCTTTTTCTCAAGACTTACAGCTTTATAGTTTGAGATTATGTAAATATGCCCCTTAAAAATAACAGCTAGCTGACTATATACCTAAAAACGGTTAAAATGGCGAATTATCTATCACACAAGAGAGACAGAGAATTAGAAAACCAGAAACGATAGCGCAAGGGTTCCCAATGGAGCGTCCAAGACCACTCGGTTAAAAGGCAGTGTGGTAAGAGGAACAAGGAAGCAGCAATGACTATATTAGTCTCCGGCTTCTGATCTCAGGCTATCCCGCAACAGAGAAGGAAGAACTGTGTAGTGCTACTTTGACTTCACAGGTGACTGACTCTAAGGACTTAACTAAATTGCCCAAAATTACAGCTAGAGTAGCAGATGCAGAATTTGCAACTCAGCTCCAGCAGACTTCAAAGTCAGGAACCTTTCACCAAGTGCAACACCAGCACGAGTGTCAAAGACAATCTGTTTTCCAAGCCCAGAATCTCTGAGGCAGAAGGCATTTCACCTCTCAGCTAGCTCCTGCTGTACTGGTGAGGTAATGGAGGCCTGGGGAAAGACAGGTGCTTATACGGGTGTTGAGTGTTACTGTCTGTACTTCCAGATTCCTACAGATTTGAGTGCCATGAAAGGGGCTGGCATAAAAGACCTTGAACATTCTTTCCAGCTTTCCAATTGTGAAATGCCTTAAATCCCTCTGCTCTTAAATTAGGGTGGTGTCCAGGCCTGTCTGAAGTCAATGACCATGACTCTGGGCTTGACAAGTGAAGACAGGCTCTGCCAGTCCTCACCTTTGCCCCACATAGTGACACAGCTCAGACACACAGGCGGACAGGCAGGTCAAAGGCTTACTCCATAGGCTTTTTCTTTCCCTCTCTTGCCACGTTCAGATACTTTCAGTGTAGCTTGTCTTAGATGTTTTCTCAGCATAATGTGACAGCAATCACCCTTAGATGATCTTGCTAAGTGGGTAGGGTGGGCAGTCATGACACTGGGTTAAATAATTCCAGTGGCTGGGGTGGGAGGCAACGCTTGGGAAACAAAGTCTGTTCTTTTGGCCTGTAGCCTTTGGGCGATGGGGATGGGGGACAGTCCTGAAGGCTGTTTGGTGAGAAAGAAACTGAGAAGGGTTCTTGAGACAAATTTAGCTCCAGGAACTAAATAGTGAGTAAGTCGGAAGACAATTCAGGTTTGGTTTTAGGCAGTGAAGCAAATTTCTAATATTGGAGAACACTTGGCAACTCAGATGAAGGCTGGGAGATCAAAGACCGGTAAAATGAGAAGCCAGTCTGCCAGGGGGAGGAGAGGAAGAGTTATCAGGGCTTTTTTTTTTTTTTAAATCTGAGAAAGAGACACTAAGGGTGTTGTTTCTAAAAAGGGGATCATTTGGATCTATGACAGTGGGCTGAAGTCTCAGTGAGAATGTGGGGGAGGGGGGATATTTTAGGGGTAAAAATCTGAAGGGTGGGGTGCTGAGGAGGATTCTGTGGGGATGAAGTTCCTAGGTTACTGGGCAAGACATTACCATGGACATGGGGGTGGTGAATTAAGGGTGAAGGTGAACGTGAGGGGTGTGCTCGGGAGGACCGACGGGTTACTCAAAGAGCAAGGTGCTGGAAGGCCAAGGAGTGAGGCTGAGGGTTTTAAGTAAGGCATGAAGATGGTGGCGCACTGGGAGCCGCGGGAGGGAACTACAGCTCTGTGTCAGGAATTGGCCACCCATATTTCGGGTTGTCATTTAAGTGCCTGGTGGGACGCCCTATTTGGAGGGGTTTCAGGGAGAAATGTGAGGGACTTGGAATAAATGGCGGGAATTTGAAGAGAGAAGTGAAGAAGGATTGAAGATGAAGAATCTGAGCAGCCAGAGGTCCTAAAGAACAGCTGATTGTTCAGGGGCTCCGGGAGCCTTCAGGGTAGGCGCATGTGGGTGCGGGACGGGCTCGAGTCAGGCTGGGGCCGACCCAGGGCTGGCGGCGGGGGTCTGGGGGCCGGGCTCACCTGGGCAAGCTGTCCTGGTAGTGCATGGTGGGCACGACGCTGTGCTGCAGGTACTGGCCGGGCCCGGACTCAGCGCTGAGGGGCCGAAAGGGGACTCCGGGGGCAAGGGCAGGACCCCGGGGCCAGGCACGCAGCAGCAGGCGGGGCACCATCGTTCTGGGAGGCGCCAAGACGAGAGCGCGGCGGGAGACCGAGCACTGGCGAAAAGAAAGGCCAGTGCCCTCAGGCCTGAGGACAGGCGTTACGGACTCACCGCCCGGTTTGTCTCCGCCCAAAGAGCAACTTCCGGCCTCCACGGAAAGCCTCACCCCAGAGGTCGGACACACGAGGCCCCGCCCATGCCCCGCCCGCGCCCCAAAGGCCCCGCCCACTCGGCCGGGAGGGGCTGTGGCCTTCAGGCAGCTAGTCTCTGACCCCACTCGGAAGAGCTCCGAAGCTGATCCATTCTCATCTTAGGGAGTAAGATAGGAACAGGAGCTGAAGGAAAAAAAAAAACGCTGAAATACATTTTTGCAATGTGCAAATTCTGAATAGCTCAAGGCTCAGTCCCTGAGAGATTGTGGACCTTTTAAACTTCCATTCAGCAGTCCCCACCTGGTTTGTTTGCTTTTAGTTTTCTTTTTCTTTTTTTTTTTTTTCTTGTGGTGGGGGGTGGTGTTCGGGGTGGGTAGTCTTGCTCTGTAGTTCAGGCTGGTCCTGAACTCGGTATGTAGCCCAGAAAATCCTCTTGCCTCAGCCTCCCAAGTGCTGGGATCACAGGTCCCACCATGCCCAGCTGTTTTTTGTTAGTTTGTTTTTAATGTGCTAGAGGATCAAACCCAGGGACTCGCCTTGCTCGCCTTGCTCGTGCTAAGCAGGCGCTTTTCCCTCCGAGCTACAACCCCAGCACCAGGGACCGATGTAGCTGAAATAATTCTCCCGAGGACCTGGGAAGCGAAGCTCCATGCCCAGTCAGATCAGCAGAGGCATGAGAACCTAATGTGAGCGCGCAGACAGGAGGCAGAGCTTTCCTTCTCTGTCTTGGCAACCAGTTCAGGAACTACCGAACTATCAATCCAAATTCTAGGGGTTGGGGACCCACGCTGTCTTCACCTACTTAGAGATCATGATGGGTGTGCTTCTCATGATTCTGGATTTATTCCATAATAACTACATATAACATACAGAGATAATTTGGTATGTAAAGTACCAGGCACTTATAAGTAAGCAGTAAATGGTGGTGGAGGTTGTTACCTGTAAATTCGTGGCTTTTGCCCTGACGAAGATCTTTGACATGCAATGATTCCTAACATGGTTCACACTCAACTAAGAGAGTATTTGAAGCTAAGTTTGTGCAGGAATCAGAAACCATGGAGTCCCAGGATCCAGCCACCTCTTGGGTGAAGAAAGCCCCATTTAGAATAGAACATCCTTTCTCAGTTTGAACTCTCCCAAAGACAGGAGGCCTCTGCTAGGGGGAAACTATTTGTCTAGCTCCAGGCCAACCCCTGCGCCACCTCACGTCATGCATGGCCCTCAAGGTTCTGTCCAATTCTAAGATTCTAGGACTTGCACATAGACCCACCATCCCCAAGTAACCACAGAACAGCAGCCAAAACCCCACCCCACCTGGATTCCCTGATCTTAGCTGCAGCTGAAGGATTCAGTAGGCCTTGCTACCATTTTACAAAGAAGTAAAGGAAGTAACAGGGGTAACACAATTATGCTCACTAGCGTGGGCTCAACCAAATTCCATTCTGGAGACACAGTCTCCCTTTAGCTCAGGCTCTCAATCAGGACCCTGAGGATTTCAGCAAGCCAAGTACATTCTATTGTATAACTGGCTAGGCAGAGCCAGGAGCTGGAGCACACACAAAAGACCATTGGACTGGGAGTCAGGAGACCTGAGTTTCAGTCTCAGCTCCATTCTTATCTAGTTAGATAGCTAGTGGTTGAACAGGAAGATCACTAACCTGGCGCATTAATCATGAACTTCAAAATACTGACTTGAGAAGAAACTAGATCCAATTGGCCCAATTCCTAACCAACAGTGGCATTTGCATAGTGCCAGGAGAATAAAACATCCCTCCTGAAAAAGATCCAACTGCCTCCAAATCCTAACAGTTATCAGAAATTTGAAATTTTGGGGTGGATATTTGAACCTGTTTAGAACTAAGGGGATCAGAGAACCAGGAAAGAAATAGTGGACCTAACACAAGAACAGAACCCCCTTCTGCCAATGGAGGGCCAAGAGACAGCACTGTTCTATCTAATGGCTAGAAGACGGGCTCGAAAGCCTTCTGTGGGTGTGTGGCCAGTAAGAACAAATCTCACTCCGAGGCTGGTGTCCAAGGCCTTCTGAACTTTGGCCCCATTGACTTCTCCAGCTCCCATCAAGCTACCTGAAGTAGTATGTTGCAGCAAAACAGGACAGCTGGTTATTCCCTTCCCCACCCCTTGTCCTTATCTCGTGCCTTTGTTTGTTGTTGTCCCACTCCCTAGGATGTTCTTTCCATCCATCTCCACCTTCCAAACTCCTATTCATTCCTCAAGCCCCATTTCAAATCTCATAACCTCAGGGCTAGAGGAATGGTTCAGAGGTTAAAGCCCTGCCTAGCAAGCACTAAGTCAAGTAGTGAGTGCCCTGGTTCGATTCCCCCAGTACCACCTAAGCTGGATATGGTGGTGCATGCCTGTAATCCCAGCACTTGGGAGGTTGAGACAGGAGGATTGCTGAGTCCAAGGCCAGCCTGGGCTGTATGGTCAGTTCAAGATCAGCTTGGGCTACAGAGCAAGACCCTGTCTCACAAAAAAAAAAAAAAAATCTCACAACCTCCACCAAGTCTCAATTTCATCCTTCTCCCACCTCTCAGGGCAAATCCCTCCTTTTGTGCTTCCACAGCATTGTTTACATTCTTTTACAGTTGTATAAATAAAGCCCAAGTGTATTATGTATATTTTAATTATCAGTTATTATCCATCCACCTCTCACAAGAAATGTTGGGGTCCTCTAAGGCAAGAACCTTTCCATTTTGGTACCCAGGTGTATAGTCAAGGGCTTATTGTGGATAAGTGCTTAACTTCCTTTTCATAGGGATAGCCCTAGGGCCTGAACCACATTAAAGAAAAACTAACACAATCTGGGAGTCCAAAAAGGCCATATTTTGTTACGTGAGGGTCAAGGAAGTTCCTCAGAGAAAAATCCCAGGGAATAAATTGTTTGCATTGTCATAATCACCAGAGCTTTGCTCTGTTTAGAATTAACATTCTGGAAGCAGAACACAGTGTCCAGGTTAAAGTAATATTCATATTAAAAATAAAAGTTCCTAAAAACAATGAATTTTAAAATAGATACCAGAACAGAAGTGTCCATAATTCAACAGAAAAGAGATCAGTTGGATAAATAAAGCCGAGGACAAGACATACGGGTATGCAAATATTCAAAGAAATGAAAGGGGATGATCCTAGCCTGGCTTGGGTCCCAGGCTCTCAGGTTCTACTGGCTCTTCCCTGGACCAAATATTCCTTAAAGTAACTTCACAGGCCAGACTCTGAAAAGCACTGCCTGCACTCTGAACCTTTAGAGAGAATTTGAGTATGTAAGGAAGTATTTCAATGCAAAAGAGTGAAACCAAATTTAAAAAAAAATGTTTTACATGTTCTGTAAAAAACATTTTAAAACTTACTTGTGGATATGCTAGATGGTTGGCTAAACTAGTCGATGAAGAATTAGTGATATTTAAAAAATTACTTCTTTTAATTTCATAACAAATCTGACATTTTTGAAGCATTTTTCCAAGTATTGGGGAAAAAAGAACCAATGGCCAAAGGAGCTTATTGCCCAAAAGTCTATAGGTCGTGGTAAAAATAGTGCACTTTTGTGATATGTCCATCAACAGATGAATGCATGAAGAAGGTGTAGTATGTACACACAATGGAGTATTATTTTCCTGTAAAGACAGATCTAAGTCATTTCTAGAAAAACGGATACACCTTGAGACCACCATGCATAGAGAAATGAATCAGATACAGAAGGTTAAATATCACATGATTTCTCTACTATGAGAAAACCAAAGTACAAAATAAGAGAAATAAAAGAGTGATGGAAGAAAATTGGTAGATTTTTTTGTGTGTGTGGAGAGGGAAAGGAGATGTGTGGGAGTGAGGTGGTGAAAAGGAAGCAGGCAAGAAAAGTGATCAAGATACAATATGTACATGCACCAATTCTTCATTTTGAATGGGTGCTGTGTTTCAAATACATACTAATAGAACGATTAACTTTGGGAAAAATAGTATACCTTTGAGGTATTTGGAGAACTAAGTTTATGCGTCTCAGACATGGGTCATGGTTATCTGTTAGATCTGGGCTGATAGACTTCTGGATCCCTGGCTATGAGGACACAATGGAAGATTAGGTGAGGGTAGAAGTGGGTACTTCACTACAACTCAGAGTGCCTTCAGGGGCAGGACCTTGTTTGGCAGAAACCTCTGCCTCTCTCACAGTAGATACCTGACTTCCTCCTGCATGGCTGTGTCCTCTTAGAGCTTCTCAAATGAAGAAGGCTAAACTTACCTCCAGTACCCTACAACTGTGCCATTTTCACCGTGGATTTTACAGGCCTTATCCACTTGTAGCCCCAAGTCCATAGTGGATACAATAAAAGAAAGTGACTTAAAATTCCAAATGACAGTTTGGTCCAGCCTCCTCCATTTGACAGAATTGTTATAAAAGACCATGGTCCAGTGAAAGTTACATTTTCTCGCTAGAGACTTAAGTCTAAGGTTTCTTTGTGCCCCTTTGTCATTTCAGTAAAAGAAGCTTAACAGATACATGTGTATATTTTAAAAAACTCCCAGAATTAAACCACATAAAATGACAATCAGATTTGCTTTAGGATAATAGGAGAAATGGACAAATGATGTAAAAAATTACTGATGTTAACAATTTGGTATTTTAGGGCTAAGAATGAACTTGCAAAACATAGGCAAGACCATGAGTTCAATCTCCAGCACCACACACATACCCAATTGACCTTTTAGAAATCTCACACAACTTCTTGCCTTATAGTAAAATCAGTACTTTGTAGTGGTGAGGCAGAGGCAATGCAAAGGTCCCATCAAATATGATGAGTAGGGGCTGGGGGCGTAGCTCAGCTAGCACAAGGTCCTAGGTTAGATTCCCCATGTAACACATAAGCTGGTATGGTGGTGTGCACCTGTAATTCCAGCACATAGGAGGCTGAGGCAGGAGAATTGCCATGAGTTTAAGGCCAGTCTAGGCTACACACATAGTGAGCTCAGGAACAGCCTGGACTACAAAGTGAGGCACCATCTTCAAAAAAAAAGAAAAGAAAAGAAAGGACAACCAAAAAGCTGATACGTATCTGCAGACAGGCCAATGAAACATGGCCTTCCAAATGATTTAGGTCTACTAGGGATGGCTGGTTAAGCTAAACATGCGAATGACATGCCACCAATAGGGTCAACTGAAGAAAGGCTAAAGGGCAGACTCTTGGAGGCAGGGAGGACGAATGGAATCAGATTGCTAGCAGGTGTAGACGGTCAGTGGAAGAGAGGCATGCAGAGGGACATGGTATGACAGGGATGACATGTGGGTGGGACAGTGCAGGTGTTGGTAGATAAATGTAGACAAGAGGATGGACATGATGGTTATTCTGCTTCTTCACATATTTAAAAAGGATGGAGAAATCTGCCCTTGGGGGACCCTGGATGCCTGTCCCAGATGCTGCCTTCCCTCTGGTGGAAACAACTCCTCTGGAGGAGGAGAGTTTCAGACAAGCTGTGGGCTGAGGAGCTGGGCTGAGGTGGCTCGATCATTTTTTCCCCATCCCCAAACCCTCTTTGCACCCCTGACCCAATTGGCTAGGGCCTAGTTGTTGTATGCCTATCCCTGGATGTTCCTGCTAGAGTAGCAGGCAACAAAGTTAGCTATTATCTATACTGAAAAAGCAATGGCAAAGCTACCACAATCCCAGAGCTCTAAGAGACCTGACACCTGTTCCTGTGGGGGCCTAAGCCTTCTTCATCGGCGTACTCCTGCTCTGTGGAGTGCACTCTCCTTTAATAAATCTTCATCTTTCTAACTACTTCTGTGTGTCTTGCTCAGTTCTTTGTTCGCGATACCAGGAACCTGGATACGGACCCTGAGATACCTGCCTGAGAACAATACTATCTGTGATGTTCAAGGTGCCACTGTGCAACCATGTGGCAAAGGAGAGAGACTGGTGGGAAGTGCCCCGAGTTGACAGGAGGGGACAGTTACTGAGAAGGCCGCAAGGGCTGGTGGGTAGAAAGGGGTTCTGAAAGGAAGACAGTAGTGGTGGCCCAAGGAAGGAGACAGCAAGGGCCTGAGCAAGGTGTGCCCAAATTATGGAAGGCAGATGAGGCCGGAGCACCTCAGGGAGGGGAGGGGCAGCCTGGCTAGAGGAAATGGGCACTCATGGGAGACTGTTCCAGGAAGGGAGTCTGGGCTGGTTCCAGAGGGATGGCCTCTGAGATCCAATTTCCCTTCTTCCCACTCACATGTCAGGTTGCATAGACACCTCTCACTGCACATCTGGAATACTTGCAAAGGGACCTGATTATATGACATCAACTTCACGGCAGCCTCCTCACAGATGAATCCTAGCATCCTTGCCCCAGGTGTGCTGTCCCGCCCAGCCTTGAAAGCGGCACTGCAGAACAGGCTGCCTGGTGAGCTCCTCCCCCAGAGGCTGTTTTCAGTTGAGGTGGTTTTTCACTTTCCCCAGGCAAAGTGATTTATATGTTTCATTTCCCTAAAAGTTAGCAAAGCAGTTGCATGCCCTCGACCTTGAGGAAGTCAGGACTTGGAAGTCCTGGCTTTTTCCTGTTACAAGCAGGAAGCAGCCAGTTGTTGAGAGCCGCCTCACAGCCCAAGCCAATCATTGCGAGTCATATCATTGCTCAAGCCTCCCCCTCTTGCTCTGATACTCTCCGGGACCCCTCCTAGCTTTGCTGCCAGAGCTTTTCTATTTTTTTCTTCTCTTTCTCTCCTGAAGATCTGCTGGTTTCTTCCTTTATGGAGACCTGCTTGGGTTTTTCGCAACGGCTTTTCTCTTTTGTCTGGTTCAATAAACTGTTGCTTGCATTATTTTTGTATTTTGTCCCCTTAATTCTTTTTTTTTTTTTTTTTTTTTTGAGATAGGGTCTCACTCTGTAGCCCAGACTAGTCCTGAACTCACTATGGAGCCAGGCTATTCTGCATCAGCCTCCTCAGTTCTGGGATTATACACAAGTACCATTATTCCCAGTTCATGTGGTGCTGGGGAATTGAACCCAGGGCCTTGCACTTGCTAGGCGAGCGCTGTAACCACTGTGCAATTCCTCCAGCCATTGTCTGTTTTATTCTTAACCACGGGAGAGTCCATGGACCTGGGAACCTCTCCACGAGAGGGAATTTTACTTCAACAATATGACACGTATGATTGTTTTAACATAGAAACATTTTGTTTAGGGCTGGGGCCGTAGCTCTGCAGCTAAGGCACTTGCCTGACAGTTGCTGGACCCTGGATTTGATTCCCCACTGGTGCAAAAACTGGGGGTGACGGTGCATGTATGCCTGTCATACTAGCACTTGGGAGGTTGAAGCAGAAGGATTGCTGTGTTGGAGGCCAGCCAGGACTACACAGTGAAACTCTGTCTCAAAAAAAAAAAAATGTTTTTGCTTCAGGTTGTGTAGACTTGAATAAATTATCCTGTCTCTCCGCGTCTCCATTTTCCCAAGGGAGATAATAGTTCCATTTCCATGGACTATGCCGTATTGAAAGTACCCAATACAGGTACCGACACTGAAGCATTAGTACTAACTTCTCTATTACTCTATGAAGCTGCAGGCAAAATCTTCCTCATGTTTATAGGGACAAATGAGGGATGCTGTTGAGTGACAGATCCAGCCCACCCTGAGCACTATCCTCCTTAGCTACATCCTAACTGGGGCCGGCCATGTAGACTGAGAATTCTGCAGGGTGAGGACTCCAAGATTTTTTTCTTTTTTCTCTTCTTCTTCTTCTTCTTCTTCTTCTTCTTCTTCTTCTTCTTCTTCTTCTTCTTCTTTTTGGTGGTACTAGAGATTCACCTTAGGGCCTTCACACTGAGCTACATTTCTAGCCCATTTTTTAGTTTTGATTTTGAGACATCAGATGGCAAAACTGTTGGCATCTTGACTAACCTACAAGCTACTGTCCGTTCCTTAAGAGGAGTCTTACTAGTCAGAAGGCCAACTGTCATAGCTACTTTCTCCTTATTCTGATAGAATACACCCACAATTTAAGGGGATTTCAGAAGGTCTCATATTGTCTGTTTGTGGGCAGCCAGCAGCACATGGCAGAGGCTGGAGAGCTGTTCTTAGCATTGCAGACAGGAGGACAAGTGAAAGGAGGAGCAAGCCCACGTGTGCTGTCTGGACACTCAGGCAAGGCCAGAGCTTTCCCAGGGAGAAGCTGTAACAATGTTTTTTTCCTTCCTTCCTTTATTTAGCTCAAACTGCCATTTGCCGCCGCCGCCCCCCCCCACCCCCCAACACACACACCAAGGACAAGTGCCCCCACCTACTTCCGGGTCCACCAGTGAATAAGACACCTGAAAGCTCGGTGGCTATTCCCTCACCCCCAACAAATTGACACAATCCTTCAAATGACACCCCCTGCCTTTGCCGCTTCCACCCAGGCCCCAACTCCCAATAGTACAGGGTTCCACAGTCCCTACATCCAAACACATGAGGCTTTTAGGATAGTCCAGATCCAAACCATAATAGTAACTTTGAACTGAACTGAAGATAATTTTGGAGAACCTAGTCAGAAGATGGGGAAGAATGAGATTGAAACCTTGTTACTGGCCTGTGAAGCAGAGTAGAGTCTGCTTAATTCTACAGCTTGAGAATATTGCAGGACTGAGAAGTAATCCTTTATGATGGGCGAGATTGGAGCAAATTCGAAGTCTGAGAGGTGGGAGCCCATGGGAAGGCAGAGATTAAAGAGAGGTAGAAATTGATTGATGGAGAAAGTCCCAGAGGACAGGAGAGGTAATGGGTTCAAAAGGGGGACAGACATGTCTTTGAAACAGAGACTCGGGCAAAGCTGGGTCAAGGTAACTTCACCATCCACTCTGTCTTCCATCCCAGGATCTGCACTTCTGTCAATACTTGAACCCTATTATTTCAGAGATGACAGCCAGATACAAATTCTTTTTGGTTGCCTGAGAATCCTAGTGTTGGAGATTCCAGTTCCTATTTCTATATCTGGAACTGTGGGTCTGTTAGTAGAAAGGGCTGAACTCCGAGTCCCTTTATGGTCACCCCAATCCCTGCAAATGCCAACCAGGAGGAGAGACCACAGTTTTACCAGGCTTTGTATAAGATTTCTACCTTTTGCACATTGGGTGCAAAAGCCCCTACACAATGGTAATGACCGCTATGACATCAGATGAATGGGGTTCTCCTGCACACTTCTCACCTGACCGTAAGAAAGTCTGTTTAGCTACATCTGTACATTCAGCAAAGGCTTATAATCCGAGCACTCTGGAAGGCTGAGGCAGGAGGATTGAAAGTTCAAACAAGACCTGGGCAATTTAGCAATTTAGCAAGACCCAATCTCAAAATAAAAAGTTTCCAAAAAAGGGTAGGAGATATAGCTGAATGAGAAAGCCCTGTGTTCAATCCCAGTACCAAAAGGGGAAAAAATGAGTTTATTTCTGAGCCTCAGTTTTTATTTATTTGAAAAATTGGACTAACACTTGTATTGACTCCTTCCCAGGATTGTTACGTGAAAGGGATCTGCAAACTACTACATGCAGATGTGAGTTTTTATTGCAGGACGTAAGTCTTCCAAGAGTCCTGTAAAATCTTTCCTTTTATCTTTCCTGTTCCTTAAATGAATGAGCTTATAGTTTTTGACCACTTTTTCTGTTTCAAGTAAAAACCCCCTCTAAACTGTTCTCTATCACACTGCCAGTATAGCTTTTCTAAAACACAAACCTGGAAATAATAAAAACAATAATGTAATAATAATGATGATGAGGGCCAGCATTCAGAATTTATTTTCCAAAATCCAGTCTTAACATCCTAGCATTGAGAATGAGGTGACACTCCTTAGTCTAGCACCTGTCCCCAATCTTTTCCCTAGTATCTTCTCTAGGCTAGTCATTTTCCTTTCCCCAAGCCAACTCACATCTTTTCTGACATATAAAATAGCATTTTGTTTTTACCTCTCGTTCTAACCTGGTCCTATTCATCTTCTGAGCCCGGTTCTCCCTTGGCCTTGTATAAAGGAGCCTTCCTGCTCCTGCCTGGCCAAGTTGGCTGATCCCCCAATGTTGTCCAGGATCCCACACAACGTGCCAGCCTTTATCATATGCTCTCTCACTGCTGGTTCTTTTGTTTGTCCTCCTTACCAAGGTCAATGTCTGTCAGAGAGGAGAAGCTCAAACAAATATCAGCTGATGAGGGAATTAGAATCATCTGGAGATCAGAGTTAAAAAGGTCCCCCAACCAGTGGTCCTCAGCTCTAGCTGCAAACTAGAATCCTCTGGGTTGTTTTTCAAAACTAGAGGCTGGCTCCAGTGGCCCAGGTCTATAATCCCAGCACTCTGGAGGCTGAGGCAGGAGGATTCCAAATTCAAGCCCAGCCTGGGCAACTTAGTGACTTAGTGAGATCCTTTCTTTTCTCAAAATAAGAATAAAAAATAAACAAACTACTGGAGATGTGGCTCAATGTGATGGCCCTGGGCCTGATGCCCAATATGCTCCCCCACCCCATACACATTATAAATGCCTGAGCTCCACCACTGCGAATTCTGGTGTAAGAGCAGAAAGAGTATACTTTATAAACCTCACTAGATGATCCTAATGGGTATGAATAGTCTGGTTAAGATCACTGTTAAATACCTTTGCTACTCCAAGTGCAGTCAGTGGGTTGAAATCACTCGGGAGCTAGTTAGGCATGCAGGCTCTCAGGTGCTGCCCAGGCCTGTCCGTGTACGCCTACTCTTTAAACCAGGACCGCGCAGGGGAGGTTCACAGCACATTAGAGTTTGAAACACACTGATCAATTTCATTTGACTACCTCCAACTAGCAACTAGTACTTGTCACTTTGAGATTTACAAAACACATTTCAATAATAAGAGGAGGGGATGAAGAAATGGTTCAGTAGTTAAAGCGCTTGCCTAACAAGTGTCAAGTCAAGCACTAAGTATCCGAGTTCGGTTCCCCAGCACCACGTCAGCTGGGTGTGGTGGCACATGCTTGTAATCCCAGAACTTGGGAGGTTGAGGCAGGAGGATTGCTTTGAGTCCAAGGCCAGCCTGACCTCCATAGTGAGTTTGGGACCAGCCTGGACTTCAGAGCCAGACCTTGTCTCAAAATAATAATAATAAGAGAAAAAACTGTGCCTTATGATTTCATTTTGTCCTCCCAACAACCCTTGCAAGTAGGCATGGGTCACAACCACTATTCCAAGAATGTGAAGAGTGTTCTGGAAGAATCCAGCCAGGATGGGCTCCAGCTCAGACGGTACAGGTAAAGACACCTGCAGAGCAAGAGCAAGAGGAGAGCTGGGGGTAATTTCACATTAGGGCATGTACTTTCCTAAGGGGTCACTATATTGTCATTTACATCACTTTAATCTCTGAGATCCTAAGGTTCTTTGATTCAGCTAAAGCCAATGTATCACCATAATTTTGAAAACTTGCCAGCTGGGAAGCAACCCAGGCCCATGCGGGCTGTCAGCAATCAGGACTTCCACCCATTTCATGTGGCTTCTCTTTTTAGCTGGCTGTGGTGAGAAGACCAGGCCTGAAGGTGGCTGCAGGTCCCCTACTAAGGGCTTCTGAGCACTTTGTGGTGCAGCTGGAAGTGGGATGGTCTCCGTGGGGCTGTGCTGAAAGTGTAGGGCTGAAGGATTCGTGGAAAAGATGGCAGCCCTTCCTTCTTTAGTTGTCTTTTTTTTTTTTTTTTTTTGAGACAGAGTTTCACTCTGTAGCCAAGGCTGGTCCTGACCTCACTGTAGATTCCAGGCTGGCCTCAAACACAGCAATCCTCCTGCCTCAGCCTCCCGAGTGCTGGGATTATAGGCATATGCCACCATGCCCAGTTTATGTGGTCTTGGGAAATCGAACTCAGGTCCTTGTACTTGCTGGACAAGCACCCTAACTACTGTACTATTCCTCCAACCCTGTTTGGTTGTCTTAGGTATCTCTAGTGCTTGGAACAGTGCCTGGCACACAGTTAAGCATTCAGAAAATATTTGAATGAATGACTGAGATACTTCTAGAACCTTCCTCTAAATAACTCCTCTGTTTCTTGTGGTCTTGTCTCTTTTCTGGCCGGGTATCCACACCGCTACCAGGTCATCATCCCCGAGCACACAGGCCTCCTTGTCCTTCAGCGACCTCTAACCCTGCACGAGAAGGCTCCTTTCTGTGGCACACATGGGCCATCTTGGACTGGTCCTGACTTCCTCTCTACTTCCAGGCCATTGCATCCAAGCTTTCACCTGCCCGTGATGTCCTTATGTGACCATTTGGTACTACATGTCCTGCTCCCTATACCTGGCCATCTTCCCCTATCTCTGCTGTCCACGCCCATACGTTCATTTAGAAAATTATGCCAAGCTCGCATGTTTGGGAATCCTCCCCTGCTCCTGCTCCTCAGGTTCTGGTAAGCTCTGCTGTCCAGTACCCTCCCAAATCAAGGCCTTTGACAGATGGTGTGGAGGGGTCACATTTAGCTCAAATTTAAATTATGGGAACATGAAATAATGTGGTGCAGGATACTAATAAACTCTGGCGCTACGTCTACGAGTTTAAAATAATGCAACGCTCCCCATTTTACATAAAACAAGATTTCCAAGCTGGTTATTATCCAAGACAATAATAAATAGTACTTACAGTCTGGCCACACGGTGGCGCCACTCTAGCTAGTAACCAGAAATCAGGCTCAGGCTACCCGCGCTGACAGACTGCTGTTAATCTCTCTAGAATTTCTGCGAGTTAATGTGGCGACTTTATCCAGTGCCTTCACATCTCTCTAAATAACTTATAATAATGTCATCCAAACAGTCCCCAGAGGCGGTACGAGGAAAGCGCTGCCCTAGCGCGGCAGCGTGTCAGTTGCAATGGCAGCAAGGCTGGAGGGCGGGGAACAAGAGACGGAACTTACAATTGGACGCTTCCCTGGACAGCAGGTCCCGAGTGACTCCCACAGGACGAGGAGCACCTAGGCCTGTGCGCCTGTTCCTCCCTGGTGGGCGTGGGGGAGGGGGCTTCCTTTCCCGGCGCCCTCAGCTGCTTGCTGAGAGACACCTCGTATCCACACTCTGGTTCAGCTCTCTGGCTTAGTAGACAGGCGCAAGGCTACTGAGAGACGTCATGGGTCTAAATCCTGATTCCCAGCTTCCCTGCAGTGATCTTGCATTTTATTTCTCTCCCGTATTTCTTGCCCTCTGGGTGCTGAGTGGGAGCCAACGGGGATGATCTAAGGCGTTTAGCACAGGGGCTGCAATAGGGCACTTGGGTACCAGGCTCACCAATGTCTCTGTGTGGTGCAGGTGCACGTGTGTACCGAGAACTGAACCCTTCCCATTGAGCTACATCTCCAGCCCATTATTTTTGATCTTGAGGCAGAGTCTCACTAAGTAGTCCAGGCAGGGCTCAAACTTATGATCCTTCTGCCTCAGCTTCCCAGAGTGCTGGGACTGCAGGCCTATCCGTACTGGCCCAGCATGGCTGAGGATTTCTGTTCTGACTCAGACTGTGATGGGAGTCTGTGGCAACTAAATTGAAAAAAATATATTCCCCATGTATTTTAGAATAGACTAGGTAGAAATGTTCATAATGGATCTTCCTGCTTGCTCCCTCTCCTTGACCCCTCCCCTTGCCCGCACTAAATCAGTCTAACTGAGGCTCTATGTCTGTAACTCTGCCTAGTTGCATCCCACAGGCAGTGGGGAAGAAGACCCTCTGTCCCCTACATACTCCAGATTCCCTAGGGGGTCTCCAACCCTCCGTGCGTCCTAACTTACACTTGTACTTACCAATCAGTGGATGCAACACTGTTCTTTGTTACTGGCCTCAAAAGACCCTGTAAATTTGGACACAACCTCGAGCTCAGGGCCCAGGACTCAGCTCCCTAGGTCCTCTTGCGAAATAAAGGCTCCCCTGTCCCTCCAGAGTACTGTCAGTGTGCCGCTTGGCCTGGTTTCTGCAACAAGGCCAAGGTGGCAACAGTGAGAGAGGGGAAAATGTCATGAGTGGGACAATCACTAGACAGGCTGCTGCAGGCGACGTCTGGGGAAGGTGGTCGGGGCTCACACTGCTTCACACCGAGATGGCTTCGTGAGTGACTGGTTGTGCCTGCCAAGAGGTGACAAACACTCGATCAGATGAGGCCCCAGACAGTCTGCAGTCTGCTTGGTTGATTGGCTCCGATCTTGACTCCTGGCAAGTAATGTTCTTGCATTAGTCAGGGTTCCCAAGAGAGAGAGGGGGGGGGAAAGAGAGAGAGAGAGAGAGAGAGAGAAAGAGAGAGAGAGAGAGAAAATTTTTAAGGAGACGAGGAACTGGCTCAGGATTGTGGAGAGGCAAGTCCAACATATGCATCTGGAGGTTGGCAGATGGAGACTCAGGGAAGAGCTGCATTTAGAGCCCAAATTTCGTGGCTGGCAAAATTCCCTCTTGCCCAAGGCAGTCAGTTTTGCTTCGGTAAGTTTTAAGACCTTCCTCTTATAGACAAGGCTCATCACATCATTGGAGGCAAACTGCTTTCTCCAAAGTCCACAGATTTAAATGTCAGGCTTTCCCCAGAAGCAGAATAATTGTCCACCAAGGATCTGGGCCCCATGGCCTGCTATATGGATGCAGAAAAGTAACTGTTACAGCATTCTGTGAATGCAGCCCCTTTTTTGATAGGAAGTGTTCTGTTCATGACAGATCTGCTGTCTGTCCATCTATGTCTGAGGACAAATTGCCATTAATCTCCCTCAAACAACACCCCCCTTGCTTTGAACCCACTTGTTTCATTGTTCTTGCCACTTTCTGCAGCAGTTCTGGGGGGAAGGAATAGTACAATGGTTAGAGTGTTTGCCTAACAAGCACAAGGCTCTGGGTTTGATTCCCCAGCACAATTTAAGCTGGGCATGCTGCAAATGCCTGTGATCCCAGCACTCGGGAGGCTGGACCACGCGGTTTGCTAAGAGTTTGAAGCCAGCCTGTGTTACAGAATGAGTTTAGGACCAGCCTGAAAAACAGAGTGAGACTGTGTCTCAAAAAAATTCTCTTTCGTCTCTTTAGTTGTGCTATCATAGCTGCCTCTGTATTCACTATGAATTCAAAATATTGACCCTCATGGTCATTCTGACTTTGGGGATGAGCCAGAACTAACAGATCTGGTGAGTAAAGTGGATGAGGAGAGACCATAGTGTTTTCACTCTTAGTTGGCTCTGGCCAGCAGCATTCATTGTACTTTTGGTCATATTTCATAAAGACTAAAACCGCTCTGAAAAGTGGCAACAATGACAGAATAATGTGGCTCAGGTGAAGGGAAGTATTCTGAGGAGGAGTAAGGACAATGTGTCCTTTATTGTAATACTTTTTTATTTGGACACATTGTCCTTTTTGATCAGTGTGTGTGTGTGTGTGTGTGTGTGTGTGTGTGTGTGTGTGTGTGGATCCAGCTTCTTTCCCAAACCCTCCCTCCTCACCTGGAGCTCAGAGCTGGGGGTGACAGCAGGAAATGGGAACTCAGTCAGCCTCTTCACTCCCTCTTTGAAACTGTTTCTGTCCCATGCCAGTAGGCCTTCTGACCATTGCAGCTTGGCTTTAAATCTGAGAGTTTCCCGTCTTCATTGAGTTGGCCCATTTCTGTCAGAGTGTCCCCCAGGCCAGCCAAGTGAAGCAGGGAAGGGCGTTGAGCAAGACAAGAAAGAACATCCTGACAAATTGCTAAAATAATCCTCCACGTGGGACTCGGGGTGTTATAGCTCAGTGGTTAGAGTATTTGCCCAGCAAGCACAAGGCCCTGGGTTTGATTCCCTTGTATATGATTGTGCACGTCTGTAACCCCAGCAGTCAGGAGGCCGAGGCAGGAGAACTACTCTGTGTTCAAGGCCAGCCTGGGCTCCATAGTGAGTCCAGGACCAGCCTGGACTACAGAATGAGACCCTCCTTCAAAAAAAATAAATGAAATCAAGTAAAATCATTCTCCACAATATTTACTAATTGTTTACTGTGTTCTGAAACTGGCACCGCTCATGAAACCTTCCGTAGCCTTGAAATCATACCTCCCTACTGCCCAGATGAGGAGTTTCCACAGGCTGGAGAACGAGCACTGGCTTGGCACGGCCCTGAAGAAGCTGTCGGCCCTGCTGCAGAGACAGAAGGTGAGCAGTGTGAGGGCACAAGAAGCAGCGCGGGCACACAGAAGAGACGGGAATTTTATGCTCCGGGATCTCAGGGAAGATGGCACGGAAGAGGTGATGTCGGTGGAGATTTTGTGCGAGTGTGTGTGTGTGTGTGTGTGTGTGTGTGTGCGTGCACCCTTGCATGTACCCAGGCTGGACCCAAACTTGTGAGCTTCCTGCCTCAGCCTCCACACCTGACCATTGGAAGCATAAAAGAGCCTTGGGTTCACTGGATACACGGATAGGAGAGGACACTCCAAGTGATGGGAATGACAGCAGTGGAGTCGCACAGAGAGGGCAGGCCGAAGGCAGGTTTGTTTGTTTGTTTGTCTTTACACATTCTCATGGTAGGATTCTTACTGAGTGGCATGTTCAAGTTTAACCCAAAACATGGAACACACAGACATCAACTAAAGTGCCTGCACTGGAAGTGTTAAATAAATCCCATTTGTTCAGCTTGGCCAGACACTGCTTCTAAAAAGAGCTAGTACACAGAGCTTGAAAAGCATGATGCGAGTTTTTAAAAAAAGAGTCAGGGAATCTTTCGCAGTGCTTAGAAATGTGGATTCCTCCACGCTTTGGAAGTGGTGTGAGCTTCTTGCGCGGCTGAGAAACTGGTTCCGGCATTGAGTGGCAGAGCCCCTCTCAGGGCATCATGGAGCCGGCACCCTGGCACCACGACTTCGGCATGCTGTCTCAGACTTTCCTCCCATCACCACCCAAAGCCTATTTACCCACAATCCAAACAAGCAGGAGATGAAGGAATCCCATCGGGGAGCGGTTGGTGAGGGCAGTTTGCGTTCAACTTTAGAGCAATATGTGAGGAAAACATAGCGTCTGTAGGGCATTTTGTTCACCGACAGCCCCCAGCTAGGGTAGGGCCTGCAGCCAGCTCACTCAGCCAACTCCAGCAAGGTTAGTGTGGCTATCCCCGCTCCTGAGTGCTCACAGTTTGTCACAATATTTGTGACACTGTAACTGTTACCTGTATCTTTAAGAAGCATCAACGCCTGCCCAGTGGGGGATGTATTTGAAGGTATTCAGATTTTTATTCAGTCAGCCAGAAAGTTTAATTAACTAGAAAATTCTAATTTCTAAAGAAATCATAACCAGGAGTTCACTGGAATCTCCTTAAGAGTATTTATACTGGGGAGGGGGGTTATTCCATGGACCTTCAAGAGTTTGGGTTGTCAACAACACACTTCACTGCAACCTAGAGGCCTCAATCACCAGACAGTGATTTATGTAGCATCTACCACACGCCAGGCCCTGCCACGGCTCAACTTCACGGGCAACGGGCACAACCAAGACGGGAAGCAAATGGAGAGACCCCACCATGAAAATGAATGAAGGCCGCAGTCGAGGGCCCACGGGCCACGGATTCAGAATTGGCTACACAAGGAGTCAGCCACCATGGCTTGCATCAGGCGCAGACTGAGAGGTGGGGAAAGGAGCAAACAAACTTGGTAGTAGAAACAAACAAACACGGAAAGGACCCTGGGTGTCCTCTGATGGAGGCTGTTGGTGTGGGGGACCTGGAGCTGTGTGACCACAGCAGGTATCCTTATGTGACAGGCCGGGGGAGCATTCGGCTTTCTAGCTTGTCTGGAGTTGGAAGCGAGGAGCCAAAACATAGGGAAGTGTACAGTCACTGGCTGAGTCTTGCCTGTTCTGGGCCCATTCCTGCCAGGTGTGGCTCCGAGGCAGGGTGCTGCTGAGCCCTTGGTCACCAGGCCTGGATACCGCTCATACACTTTGTCTCTTTAGTTCTTATACACCCTGGTTTTCTTTGTGGATTATTGAGGTGATTGACAAACAGAACACAAGCTTGGGCAAAGCTGGATTGTGAAGTGAAGAGCAAACTGTGGCACTGTGGTGGGAAGACAATGGACGTTTGATATGTCCATGGTCTTATTAATGAGGCTGGGAGATAAGTCTGGAACCCCAGACTTTTATTAGAGCTTCTCTTTAATTCCCTCTGATCCATTTGTTCAACAAATAGTTCTATTTGTCCATCTGTCCTGCTGTGCTCATCTTTGTCTCCCCACCCCTATTTCTAAATTTTCTTAATTGGATGTGTTGTGGCTTGAGTAGAGGCCCTCCCCCAACATAAAAGATATGTCCACATTCTAATCCCCGAAACCCGTGATTGCTGCCTTATTTGGTAAAAGAATCTTCGTAGATGTAATTAAGGATTTATGCTGATGTGATTAAATCGAGATTATCCTGGATTTTCTGGGTGGGCTCTAAATCTAATGACAAGTGTCCTTAATGAGAGTGAAATAGAGGAAGATGACTTGCAGAGAGAGAAGAAAAGGCCATGGCATGGAGGCAGGGACTGGAATAATGTGACCACAAGCTAAGGAATGACAGGGACTGCAGGCAGCCACCAGAAGCTGGGAGACAGGCATGGTATGAGTTGTCCCCTGGAGGGCGCATAGCTTTGGCCAACACCTTGGTTTCAGTCTTCTGGCTTTTCAAACCAAAAAAGAATTCATGCCTGTTGTTTTAGACCACCACATTGGTGGTGATTTGTTACAGCGCCACAGGAAATGAGTACACTCCCCCACAGAATAAAATTACTGTTGTTTAGGTAAGATAATGGTGTGATTTTGAGTTCTATGCTTATATAAACATTGTTCATACTACCTAAACAATTCTCAAAAGGAAAAAAAAGTGCCCATGATCCTCACCAGACATACTGACTGCTATTCTTTTGTATTTTCTTCTACTCATTGCACTCGTGAGTATTGTAAAACGAGTATCCGTAATTACTCATTTTCACTTAGTTATAATGGAGACATTGCCCTCCCCGGCCACACCAGCTTCACCCATTATATTCATAGCTGTATTTTGTAGGATGCAGCTTCGGGCACTAAATATTAATCATTCCCCTATTGTTAGAGGTCCTGGCTGTCTATAAACTTTGTGTAAAGGACAATGTTGTAAGGAAAACATCAGCAACAATGGCTGCCCTTGGTGGCACCCCTGAGGCACCCAAGGGCTTCACAGCATATGCTTTCAGTCTTGCAATAACTCTGAACAATATATATATATATATACTGGAGGAGATTACAATGAGGAAAGACTGGGTATCTGGGAGGGAAGCCAACATTGCCAAGGCATACAGCTGGGAGCACGGAGTTTGGACTGCAATTTGACGTGACTTACACCAAAACCCCCCCTCTGCCATTGAGTCCCACTGTCTCTTCAAAGTCAGTGCAAATAAAAATTTTAGTTTGTACCATCATCCCCTCAGACGACATTCTCAGGAATAAGATGACAGATGTGGGTCAAGTGCCTAGTGTGTCCTAAACATGTCCTGCCAGTCACTGGGCCCATTTATTTTTCATAGAGCCACCCCACGCCACAACATCCCTTCAGTATCCTTCCTTGCTCTGCCCTGGGACCCAGGAGGCTGAGGCCCCTGAACCACATCACTCAGATGCCCTTGTCCTCCTGCCTCAGGTTGGCTTGGAGGAGGGAGCAGTTGGGGATTACTGCTCAGCCTCTTCTTTTTAGCCAGCAGCTAAATGAAATGGTGAGCTGTCTGAAGGGGTGGGACAGAGGGAGCTGCAAAGAGGTAAACTCTCCTGAAGGGGAGGGAGCTTCAAAGAAGCACAGTGCTGAGCTCACCCCAGGGAGGGGGTGAGAGGCCACCCGTGTGCCATGGGGGCTGACTTTGTACCTTGACCGTGGCTGGGTGGGAAAGCTGAAGAAGCCGAAGCTGGGTGGTTGGTGCTGACGAGGCCGGGGTCAGCCTTGGTTCCACTGGTATGGGGCTGATGTCTCCAGTGTCTCCATGTCTCCACCGAAACCTTGCTTTTCTTGACAATATAGCTAATGACCTTGCTCGTGCAGATATATGCTGTGCTCAGACCTAACTGCTCTAATCCTGCCTAATGGAATCCATCTCAGTTATACACAATATTTATAGTTACAGTGTAGAAGAAAATCAAAAATCAAAGCACTATTTGAAAGCATTAGTGGTAGCATCAGGTAGGCGGGCCACCTTGAAGCAGGGAAATCTCTGCTTTAGGCCTCAGATGTGACCTAAGGGCATTCTTAGCTCTCAAATTGATGGAAAGCTAGAGGTTCTGATTTTACATTTTAAAAAGATTGCTTGGTAATTACAGGAAAGTTAAGGATTTAAGGATTTATCATAGGATGTTAAGTTACACATAAAGGAGGATGATAGAGGCAGCCCTGAAAAGGCCAAGATGGCCCCTACCAGTCTGACCATGCCAACTGTCCCCATCTCTGTGCAGTCCTTGGGAATCCAATTAACTGATCCATAGGAGGCTCATTGTGAGGGAGGCTGTTTTCAGGGAACTTCAGTGTCACCAGCAATGGTGAATACACTGGCAGGAGCACAGCCACAGCCAAAGAGCTCTTCACAGCATGGCAGAAGGGGAAACCAAGTCAGAGAGAAAGGGGCAGAGCTACCTTTCAAGTACTGCCCTAGTGATATGCCCCTTCTGGGCCAAGCCCCAGGGTTCTGCCCCTCCCACCAGGCCCCAGTTCTCAACAGCACATAGGTATTTTATAACATGAGGCTTTGGGGGGACACTCCACATTCAGACCATAACATTCTACCTCTGGCCCCCAAAAGACTTCTTATGCCAAATGTGTTTAGTCTTTTTTAAAGAGTTTCCAAAGTCTTAACAGTTTCAGTTCTGCTAAAATGTTCAAGTCCAAAGTCCCCTTTGAGAAGCAAGGCAAACTCTTAGCGGAAAGTTCCTGTGAACATCAAACAGACATTAAGCACTCTCAACATACAGTGGTATGAGGTAAATACTCCCATTCCACAAGGAGGAATAGGAGAATAGAAAGCAATTGGGCCAAAGCAGAAATGAAACCCAGCAGGACGATAACCAAATCCTGCAGTTTCAGTTAGCTCTGTACCCAATACTCTGCAAGCCTGTAAAGCCAGCACAGAACAGATGTCACCAAGGTCTGCCACCTGGCCCCCTTTGGACAATTACTGCTGAGGCCTCTGAGTTCTTAGGTGGCTGACCTCCAACAAACATTTTCCTCTTTGGCTCTACAGGTTGCCCAGGGGTACTATTCTCAGAGCAAGATCCTTCACCTTTTCACCAATTGGTAAAAAGTGGGGTCTTGTTGATTCCTGACATGCCCCCCCCCCCCACACACACCAAGGCATCATTTTTATGATTTTGCTTCCAAATACTTGGCTTCTTTCCAGTGCTAATCTCTTTAACTTCCCTGAGCTCTTCGGCCCCACCTATGCAGGGCCTTTCAGTATGGCAAAACTGCAAACTTTTTATATCATCTTTCTTTGCTATTTTTCCATAGTGTTGGCTAAAAACTACAAGCAGTACCCAGGTGACAGTGTGAATATTGAATTGCCTTGAGATTTCCTCCTCCAGATTAATGTAGTCTACCACCTTTAGTCTCAGGTTCAGGCAGTCTCTGGAAAAGAACAAAATGCAAACACACTTTCTGCCATAACATAGTGGTTTGTAGACCAACTGCCAATAAAATCCTCCTTCCCATCTGAAACTTGTTGAGACTAGCCTTCTCAATCCACACTTCTATCAATATTCTGATCTTCTGAGCACTGGTCAGAATCTCTCAACAAGCTTGGAGACTGGGGCTTCTCTCCTCTCATAAGGCTTGGATTGATTTGATCTTTGATTAGAGGGCTCTTTTGGGTCAGCATGGTGTTATTTAATTTCTTATAAACTGTAGAAGGGAGACAAGGACACTTAAGAGATATCTCTACTTACTAAAGAGGATGAATTATTGACTGTTGCCTGTGGCCTTATCTTGCACCAGCCAGCACTGATGTAGTGTTTTACAGCTACCTGCACTTGTAGGATTTGAACTCTTCAGTCTCCACGTCATAATAAAGTCTTTGTTTAAAAAGTTCGGAAGAAAAACTTAGGTGACCAGAAGATTGGGACCCCAAAGTATTCAAAAACAATGAGAAAATGGGAGAGAGACCTGTGTGCTAAGGAATAAATTATTTGTGGTAATTGCCCTGGTTGTGCCTGCCTGTCTATAATGAGGCGCCCATTCTTGCAAGGTGCTAATTTTAAAAAGTCTTTCTTCTCCAGCACATCATGTCTCCGAATCTATCCTTTGTTTTGAATAGGTGAGTTTATTCCTCACATGGCCCCATCAGACTTGTAGCTGCTGCTTCAGTTCCCTCTGCTGGAGCAATGGCTCCTTCCACCCCTGCCCCTTCATGGGAATAGTTCATGTCAGGGCACTCTTTCCTTCCTATGGAATGGCCGTATGAGTTCACTAGCTTGCAAAGCACTGACTAACCTGGGAGTGAATAAGAGTTGTGGGCAGACGTGGGGTTCTGTGGGCTGTAGATCCTTCTGGAGCTTCCTGTCTAGTCCTCCTATGTGTGTAGTGAGCTTGGTCTCATGTAACCTTTCTCTCTTGCCCTAGGCCAACACCATTTCTAGGTGGGGCCACCTTCATCCAGGAATTTGAACTTGAGGACCAGAGATCACTATTCCTCAACAGTATGGCTGAGGACAGGGACCTCTGGATCTGCAGCCTGTGGACCTCCACGGCATGTTGGTAGAAAATAATCTGGTCTGTGTAGAAAGAGGGAAGAGTGAGAGGGACACAGAGAGAAACAGGTCCAAGAGAGGATGGTCCCAGAGAAGTGGAGGATAATCGGAGTCCTTGGCGCTGCAGTTCTTGATTCTAGACCTGTGGCATCATGAGGCCTTCTGGTTTTCTGAGACATCCCTGTCTCCTCGGAGAATTTCCCCTTTTGTTTAAAATAGTACAACAGTTTGAGTGTTTTTCTGTTTGTTTATTTGTTTAAGAAACTCTCCGAAGACCCCTTTGCATGTGGCTCAGAGGCTCAGACTGGTTCTTGGGGGGCCCACCCAAGAACCTCTGAGAAGTGAGTAGAAGTGAGAGCAGTCAGCTTGTGCTGCAGGGGCCCCGTGGTGGGTGCTCACCCCTGGGTGCTGCAGAGACATCTGGACACCACAGTGTTCTCTCTCTCTCTCTCTCTCTCTCTCTCTCTCTCTCTCTCTCTCTCACCTCTCTCTCTCTTCTTTTTGAGGGTTTGCAGGGGTCAATGCAGCAACTCCTCAGGTTTAGGCCTACTTGGATGGAGCTGGCTGTGACAGAGCTCAGCAGTGGGAACCAAAGGCCTAAACACTGTGCAATAATCTTTTGTCTGAAAGTCACAACCAGTTATCCGTGCCAAGATGTTAGTTACAAGTATATTTACTCTAGCCTTGTATACAATAGCAAAAAATCAGAAATAAACCAAATTTCCAACCCTTAAGAATTAGCTAAGAAATTGTTGAAACAGGCATGTCATATACTACAAAGCAGCCACTAAAAAACAATAAAAAACAAAACAAAAAAGCCTTGGAGAAAGCTCGTACTCACAGGAAAAGATGTTCATAACCTATTAAGTAAAAAATCAGTTAAGTAAAAGGCAGAAGAAACCCGAGTGTCCATAGACAAATGAATAGGTGAGAAAAATATTTCATATGCAAACTAGAAAATATTAAACTGTAATGAGGAAGGAAATTCTGACACTTCCTATCGTGTAGATGATGCTTGGGGACATATTGTCACAATTTCTAAAAAAGCCAAATTCATAGAGACAGAAAGCGGATTGGGGGTTTTCTGGGCTGAGGGAGGGGAGGAGGAGGAGGTTTCGTTTCGTGCATGCCATGTTAGACAGAAAAGACGAAGTTCTGCAGATGGATGGCGGGGGTGGTCCTGTGATGATGTACTGGACTTAATACCACAGTTACGTGCCTAAAATTAGTCACAGTGGTAAATCTTATGTAGTTATTAGCACAATAAAAAAGAGTAATGTGTATGAGTTTATTTTGCAAAATATAAAAGAATTTACAAAAAGATTGTGAGCATAAAATAAAAAGTAATTTCTTAGTGTTGCACTGCGGGGTATTTATATTTATGTTTTTCTTACTTTTAGACAATGAATATATAACATGTGCAGACTTTTCTTTTTTTAATTGAGAGAGGAAGGAGATAGAGCAAGTCTGGGAGCAGCAGAGTGGTCCGGGGGCTGTGAGCAGTGCTGCAGGAAGGGTGTGGCTCTTTCTGTGCGTGTATGACACAGATTCCTCCTGTAAGGGCTCGGAGGCCTAGACTCTGCAGTCAGACTCCTTGTTGGATTGCGGCAGTAATCCTTGGTCATAAGACTTTGTCAGGTCCTTAGAGGAGAAAATGAAACTCTAGATAATGGAAGGAGGGAGGGAGGTAGGGGCAAGGGGTGGTGTGTTAGGCAGCTCTCTATTACTGTAACAGAACACCCAAGGTCATTAACTCATAAAGGAAAGGCTTATCTTGACTCACAGCTTTGGAGGGCTTAGTCATTGATTGATTGGACTGGTTTGTTTTGGGCTCTGGTGAGGTAGCACATCATGGCAGGAACATGGGTAGATTTCTACCTTGTTCCAGGAAGCAAAAGAGGACAAAGTACACTCTAAAATCCTTATTGAAATCTTAGTGCTGTATAGTAAATATATAAACCTGAAACATAGCACATCATGCACTGCACGTAATCTATGTGCTATGCTTTTTGCACAAATAGAAATCACCACATTTGCTTAGAGCACCACAGCATTCCATTCTGTGATGACAGCTGTACTTTCCCTAGGTGGTAGGATGTTTCTAGCTCCTTCTGGGATCCTGGGACTGCTGCCGTGGGTGTGTCTCTGGCTGACCATAGGCTGTTATGGGGCCATACCACCCCCTTTCTCTTTCTCTCTCTCTCTCTATTTACTTTAATATAAAAATACAGAAAGGGGGCTGCAGGAATGGCTCAGCAGTTAAAGCGCTTGCCTAGTAAGTGCTAAGTCAAGCGCTAAGTACCCAAGTTAAATTCCCCAGCACCACATAAGATGGGTGGTGCATGCCTGTAATCCCAGCACTCGGGAGGCTGAGGCAGGAGGATTGCTGTGAGTCCCAAGGCCAGCCTGGGCTCCATAGTGAGTTCAGGACCAGCCTGGACTACAAATGAGGCCCTGTCTCTAAATAAATAAATAAATAAAATACAAAAAGGTGCTTACTTGAAATGAAATATTTTGTATTATTTGCCTCTCTGCCACCTGAGTACTATTATTTTTAACACAACAATGAGAACAGTTAACAGAGGCACTTAGTAATGATTTTAAAAAGGATTATAAAACGTTGTATAAATGTAGGTAATTTTATTTGTCAACTAAGACTAGTAAGATTAATAAAACTATGTATATGAGAAAAATAAAATGATATTTTTATAACGTTCTATCTTCTGACACAGCCAGTTATTTTACTTTTAAAACTCTTAATTTGCTATTGAAATTTTGTAGGCTATAGTTTCCCGACCCCAGGTCTCCATAAGATTATAGTGTAAATCTTCAGAAACCTTGGACAGGACATGGTAGACAAATTATTAATAGATTAACTGATTGAGATGATGTCTCCCTATGTAGATGAGGCCAGTCTCCAGCACCTACGCTCAGGCATCCTCCCACCTCAGCTTCCCAAGTGCGGGGACTATGGGCCCACACAGCCATGCCAGCTGGAAGAAATTATTTTGATAAAACACATTAAACTTCAATATCTCTTCTGAATCTCAGGGAGTCTGTCCTAGCAAAATGGGAGTGTTGTAGCAGGAAATTCTTCCAAATTGCAGTTTGTTTTCATTTGTCATCATAAAACTTTTCCGGAGACTCCAGATCTTCTTGTTCTCATGGGTCCAGTTTCCCTGCTGACATACAAGCTCAATTATAAGATTATCATTCTAAACTGGTTTGATGCCATTTTTTAGCCTTTACTGTAAATACTATAAGTGGAGCATGATTGTTTTTAAGTGGAAATGTAACTTGAGCAGCTAACATGTCTTTTAAGCCTCCAGAAACTGGCGTGATCCTCCCAACGAGGCCGTGGTGCTGCCCGGTGACCGCAGGAGCTCACATACCAGTGCCACACATGTCCACTCTACACCCGGTGAGGCAAGAGGAAGCCAAGATCATTCAGCAAACTGGGTCAAATACCAACAACGCAGGTCGCTGGGCAAATCAAGTGAGCACCAAGTGTCCCCACCTGGCTCAAGGCGTGGTGGCTGCAGCCGCCCAGGTGACAGTTTTAACCCTGTTGTAGTTGTCATGCTTTAGAGACAAGAGTTACTAGCAATGTCAGTCACAGAAATGTCCCTGCTTCTGATGCTACCCAATGTAGGAAAAAGTCCCACTTCCTCAAATTCCAGCCCACATTTCCTAATACAACCCGAAATCCCGTGGCTCCTTTCACCAACCTCGCCTCGGAAGCCTCACTGTTCCTCCAGGCGAGCAGCTCCCTGTCACAACTTGCTCAACCAAAAACAGGCAGATGGGGCGGTGCACACCTGTAATCTCAGCACTCTAGGAGGCTGAGGCAGGAGGATCACAAGGTGGAGCCCAGCTGGGCAATTTACTGGTCAGCAAGATTAAATTTAAATTTCAAAATTAAAATGAAAAATGGGCCGGGGATCTAGCTCCGTGTGAAGGCCTTGGGTTCAACCTCTAGAACAGCAATCAATCAACTCATCCATCACTCTTGAAAAGAAAAGAAAGGTGCAAAGAAGGAAAGGGAAGACTGTGGTGCCACACAGTGGATCCACTGTGGGAAGGAATCAAAAGGCTCATGCCTGTGTTGAGCTTTCTAGCTTTAGTGATTTTTTTTTTTTTTTTTTTTTTTTTTGAGACAGGGTCTCAGGTTGGCCTAGGGACGAAATCAAACTCGGGTACTTAGCATTTGCTAGGCAAGCTCTTTAACCACTGAGCTATTCCTCCAGCCCACTAGCTTTGTGAGCTTGAGGAAGTCACTTGACCTCTCTCTTCTTCGAATTCCTCATCTGTACGACAAGGATAACAAAAACATTTAATAGAATTGTTCTCCTGATTCAATTAATCAAAACTTGCCAGTTACTTGGAAGGTGCCTGGTATGTGTGAATACCCACCTGATGTGAGCCATTTAGCACTGGGGCTGTTATTCCCCCTGAGTAATTCTGAACAGGTGGCATGACATCACAGTATGGGTTTCTTCCCTTGTAAAGTGCGGAGCAATGTTAACATCTTCTTCATGAGAGGGGCCAAATGATATTAGGCAGCGGAAAGCACTTTGTCAACTGGGGCCTGGGCTAGGGACTCAGAGTCCCTAGTGGCTAGCTGGCTAGCCGATCTGGAGGCCCGGAAGCCAGCGTGGGGGGTTGAGGCAGCAGGGGGAGGGGGCCGAGGGAATGCGCCCTTGTGAATGCACACATGTTTTCAATGAAGCCACAAATCCAGGTTTTTATGTAAGATCCCAGTTTTTAAATTGTTGGAGACTAAGTCAGGTTTTTCTAAATCTCCTTGAGCGCCAATCAAAACAAGGGTGCAGGCTGCCAATTCGTGACTTGTTATAAGCTTTTACAACTATTACTCAATAAACCACGGGAGAAACTACAAAAACAGCAGATATAATGACTAAACCAAAAATCCAAGAAATAACTAACGTGTGCGGGATCCTGCGCGTCATGCACATCACAGCGTTTGAGTTACCCCACATCCTACCAAGGTTGGGCACCGAACTGTGAGATAGAAGGCCCCAGGTGGGGGGACGGGCCAGTGGCGGGATGCTGTGCCCAAGTCCCAGGTTCAGTGACTTAAGGTGGAAGCCCAGGATCTCCTGACTCCCTAGGGCTCCCAACTTCACTGCACAGCCACTCACAGAAGCACAGCCTCAGGCCCACTGTCCACCCTGGCCTGCAATGAGGGGTACCCACAAAGGCATTACTGTTGATGCCACTGCCGAATTCTCTCTCCTGTCATTTGACACCTGAATTGGCCCTTACCCAACAGCGGGTGCTGACAAGCAAGAGAGCTTTCCAGTAAGGCTCCCAGACTGACAGGCAACCGAAAGAGGGAGGACAAAAGATGCTGGGCTCCAGATCGGAAGGGCCCCTATCTAGTCTCTAGCAATGTACAAACCAGCACCAGTGTCTGTACCACTGTGTTCGTGGGCATAGCCCAAGCCCTAAGTCCCTACAATGCCCCGGTGTGGACCAGTGGGCTCCCTCACCCTCAACCCACTGCTGGGAATTCTTTCAAATGGTACTCTGTATACCAATTAAGCCAAAACATTGTTGGGACATTGGCATGTTTTAAAATCTCTCCTTACGATTGCCTGAGAATCACTGGTTCAGCAAATACTAAACGCATATTCATTCATTCACTTTACTCACTCAGCCATTTCTTTTTTCTTTCTTTTTCTTCATTTTTGGTTATTATTATTATTTCTTTTAGTACTGGTATTGACATTCAACAGCTGTTTATTGAGCACCTGCCAAGCCCAGTGTCAGTGTTGGAAATACAATGAGGGAATAGAAGGCTTTGCTTATCCTGTTCTAGTGGAGGGAGAATGTAACAAAATAACTTAGGTATAATAATAGCGAATAATTATAAAGTAAAACAAGTTAAGGGGGTAAAGAGTGGTTGAGAGAGTGTCGTCCATTTAAATATTGTGTTTTTATTTTTGAGTAGATGATCCATTCACAAGAGTTTCTAACTCTGTGTATCTCATTTTCTAGCCTGAGTGGGGTCACAGAACCTTGGGGGAAGTTGGCAGAAAACAGAGGATTGCCAAGAGTCCACGGACAGCCTGGGTAGCACAGTGGGAGCAGAGCGAATTCTGGACTACACAGTGAGATTCTGTCTCAGAAATGCACAGTTGGGGCTCCACTCCAGACCTACAGTGTCAGAGGCTGTAAAGGCTGGAGGAGTCAGCAGTGTGTGCTTTGTTTCTATAAGTCCTCCAGGGAATGGAGAGCCTCACTGAGGTTTGAGAACCGCAGTTCTCACCTACTGAATAAACATGTCCTTTAGTTTCCTATGTAACCTTCTCATGTCTCTTTTGTAAATATGGTGACACAAATAGTCCTTCTAACACAATTACTAGTCTATAGCTTACTTATATATATAGTATATATTGGTATACATATATATCCTTTCCATTGAAGTACAAAGTTCACTGTTTTCTGTGTACTCCTATTGCTTTCTTGTGTGGACAGCTCATAGGATTTTTACCCAATTCCCATGTCATGATTGTACGTTATTCCCTCTTTTGCTATTACCATTTGCTATTGATGCAGCCACTAACCTTGTTCACATGCTGCCAATCACTGTCCGCTCACTGACAGTGAGAAAGCAAAAACTCCTGTGAGCTACAGTTTGACAATATCTATGAAATTTGTGGGTTTGTGGACCCACGCCCTGATCCTAGGAATTTATCAGTGGGTGGAGGGTTCCTTGGTTCAATTCAGAAAGAAATCATAAATTGGCAACATGTGGCCCTACTGCTGTGCTGATTGACACTCAAGTCGCAGGTCTCTGTGCTGCCATTCAGTGCCAGCTGTGGCAGACACCATCAGTCAACTCTGCTAGTCTCTGACACTGATCTTCCTTGACTGTTGCTCTCCAGAGCTCTTCAGGAATAAAAGCCCCTAATGATTTTAGCTTTTTCTTTTAAGGCAGTTGCTTCATCCACATTACTCAGGATAAGAGTACCAAGTAGGTTAGCAGGACCTTCTGAGCCCACACTACCCAAGAAATGAGACACAAGTAGAACATAGGACCACCAGAGTGAGGCTTTACTTGAACGGGACATGTGTGGCAGCAGGGGATGGTCAGTACACCAGAGACAGCCCTCCTAGACTGACCCAAGGAGTGTGAGAGGAGCACTGCTTAGAGAGCCACAGCAGGTCTCTGATTGGTCCAAATTGGAGCCAGCTTGTTAGTCTAAACGTAAACCTTCAATCCAAGCCTGCTGATTGGGCCAAACACAATTCTACTGTATAGTTTAAAGTTAGGCCAGGCAGCCTTTCCCTGGAGTAGGTGCTGTGTGTCCAGGATAGTCCTAGCTCCCGTGGTGCTGGCAGGCTGTTTGATTAACAGATTTTGCCTCTGGGAAAAAGAGATGATAGTGAGAATCCAGGGAATCTTTGACAGGGCTATGTTAATGACAGCTTACAAGGGTTGGGTGAGACTAGAGAAGTTAATAATAGGCCCAGGTCACTCCTTTCCTGGTCTTGGCTCCTCCTCCATCTCACCTGGGCCATTTCATGCTTTTCCAGATCAGAGGATAAAGTCCTAGGATCAGGGCGTGGGTCAATAAACCCACAAATTTCATACATATTGTCAAACTATAGCTCACAGGAGTTTTCGCTTTCTCACTGTCAGTGGGTGGACATGCTTTGTTCCACTGCAAACTCACCAACCATGGGTAACTGTGGGTATTGAAATTTTGCCAGTTTTTCAGGCAACAAAGTATAGCCATGTTATTAATACTTCTAGTCTACATCAGTCCCATTTTGGAGGTTGACTGTCTCCCCATATGTTTAAGGGCCACCTGTGTTCCTTTAGCTGTGAACTGCCCTTTTGTGTCATTTGCCACTAGAATGATGCTCCTTTATTCCTCTTCTAGAAGCTTTTTATAGGTTTGGGGGATTCATTTTTTTGTGCTACGAGTTGCACATAATTTTTTCAAGTTTGCCTTTTGTCTTTTGACTTTGTTTATGGAAGTTTTTTGTTTGAAAATGCTTATGAAGAATGTTTTGTTTTACTTTGAGTTTTAATTTTTAATATTATATTCTACCTAAAAGTTAGTTTTTGAGAAGCTGAATTTAGTAAATCATCCAAAATCTATTGCAGTATTCACTTGGGCCTCTCAGAAGCAAATGACCATGGCTTTCTTCTCAAGGAAGAGGACCCTGTTCCTTTTCCCTACTCTCCTCTCGAGGGCACCTGTACTTCAGGATACCATCTCCGGATAGGGAATGGAAAGAGACTGAAAGCTGGAAGCCACCTACAGGGTTGAGCAACACTCGGCTCTCCCTACTCTGGCTCTTGGTCTAGCTCAGTGCCTCCCACCCATGGGACTTGAGGGAGGACTTACCTGCCACATTGTACCAACAGAGTGCCAAGATCTGGGTGCCTCCTCCCTAGTGTGGGCTCCAACATTGACCTTTGGTCCAGGCCAGACCTCCCACTTACTACTGTGCTGGCAGCCACTCTGCCTGGGCTTCGCCCTACTCCAAGTAGAAACTCCAAGGTGTTTCTACTAGGTTCCAGGGAGCCCCAGACCTCCTTGGCCTGATCTCTAACCTGTAATCTGAGCTCCCCACTTGAACCAAAGGACTCAGATTCCCTTATGAGAACCCTTTATTTTCAGGGGTAAAAGTCTCCATCAGCTACCTTTTGTTCCTCTAGTCTACTTTATTAATTTCCAAAATTAGATAAAACAGCTGATACAAAATAAGTAACAGTGGCATCTATAGTCCTTGGTTGTAACATTTATGTTATCTCTACTGTGTGTTAAGCACACAAAGAAGGTGTTTTTTTCTGAGCTGTATGTTTTTTCCTACAATTGTGGAATATAAATATGGGCAGTGGCATCATGTCTGCACCTCACCTTCCACACTGTACAGGGCAAGCACCTTCAAAAAGAAACATAGATGCCAATTGTGCCGATTCCTCTAGTGTGCACACCTACTTCCACCTGGCAATGCTGTTCCTACATCTGCCTGGCTTGGAGGGAGGACCCTTCTTTTCCATCAAGTTCTTTCATTATACTCCATAGCAAATGATGCTGAACAGCCTGCTACACGTTAATGTTTTCTGCATCTCAAGGAAAAGGCACTGCCTCCTTGATTAAGAGGCCTTTCGATGGATATGTGGATGTGAGCCCCAGAGGGAGGACACAGGAGGGAAAGGGGCTATGTAAAGGAGCTAGGAGCTATGTCTAGACGATATTTACTACCTTATCAGATCAAATCTTCCAAGCCACAGTCCCTGAACTATCTACCTGACAGACAACTAATATCAGAGAAGATAGACTTTAAGGCAAAAAGCATTGTTGGAAGCTGAGTAGAACACATAGCTTTAATTGCAAAATCATTAGCTTTAATTGCAAAATCTGATCATGACCACACCGTCGTCTCTCAAATTGCTCTAGGAATTGTCAGTAGTTTACATAAAGTGGCTATGGATGTCAGGAGCGCCCTGAAACTGCATCAAACTCGTACATATTTCCAAAGCTTTTTAAAATGAAAAGGTTCTCTCGTGTACTCCTCGCTCTGTGCACTTGGCTGTTGGTGTGACAAGGCATTTGAAGATGTTTCTGGCGTTTTTGTTTTAATTTGTCAGACGGTGTTAACTTTGGTTATTTGCTAGGAATCCTGAGCTGTCGACTGTATATGTGTATAGTTTGTGCAAAGAGCAAAACAAGACAGATTGTTCCTTGTGTGGCTTTGAGGCTGTGGGGACAGATGCCTTTGGGGACCGAAGCTCAGGACATGTGCACTGCGAGGCTGGATCTGTTGACGCTACCGTAGGCATTCCACTTTGCTCCACGCTGTCTCGTTCCTGTTTACCATCCTGCTGCCAATCTTAGCTGTGGACAAGGGGCCTGGCTGGAATGAGACGTGTTTGGATTTGCTTTCTTTGCTGTTTTGTTTGTTTCTGTATTTTTTTAAAAGTGCAGTAGATTTAAACTATTTTAAGCAAACTTCGAACTCTTCATTGTCAGCAAAGCAAAGAACCACTGCATCAATGAAAATTCAAGAACCGTCTGTACTAGAAAACACAATTTGCAATGTTCCGGGGTTTTTTGGTGTATGTTTAGAATGCTCAAATGTTTTCTTGAAGTTAAGCAAACAGTACTATATTTTAAAAAATAAATAGATATATGCATTATGTATACAAATAAAAATTATGAACAAGTTTCTCTTATTCTAGTTGCACAAGGTTGTTTAAATGTTTGATAGTGATTTCATTTAATTCACCCCTAACAAATTAAAAGAGAAAAATAACTTGGTAAAATTTGACATCAAGAGCTGAATGCACTTCTGGGTAAGATGGTGGCTGAGTAGGATCTTGCTCAATGGCATCTTGCAAGCTCATAAGTCAAGATATAGTTAAAAACTACTTGCTTTACTTAGCTAAGAGAGGGAGGAGAGCTTCAGGAATTGAAAGGAAGCCACAGGAAGGTTGGAAACCCTGAAGATACACCAGAGGCTGAAGAACATTCCAGCCTGAAAAGCCACACCAGATGGCCTGGGAAGGGCAATGAACTGCCAAAAGCTACCAACAAAGGTAAACCTGGGAACCAGAAGGTGTAAGATTTGACAGCACCTGGGAGCCCCAGCCTCCAGAAACAAGCCTGGGGATGGTGTAAACTGCAAACCCACTGTGAGCTTCCCCTTGAAAAGTCCTCCCTGTAGCTCACCAGACCAGCTTGGCAGCCATACTAGGAAGTGACGTAGGCAGGAGCCATTTTGAACAAAGCCCAAATCTGAACTGTTAAAAGTTAAAAGAAGTCACAGACAGGCTACACACAGGGAATTTGGGGTTACTCTTATTAATCAGTACTTAAGGAACCAGCAGAAGAGACAGTTGCAGAGAGGGTAGTAAAGCCACTGACCAGATGGTTCTGTTTTCACCTGGGGTGAAAACACCCCAGGGGGTAGAGAGCCCCACCTTCACGGAGGGGAAACCAGGACAGAGGAGAGAGTTTTGCTGAAGGGGCTGCATATTAATAAGACACCTTAGAAGCCATTGTAATGGTAGGTCTCCCCTCACTGCCTACTCTCAGCACAGAACTCAGCAGACTTTTGGCTACTCTCACACACCCTCATATACATTCAAAGAAACTTTCTGGCTAGGCCATTAAAGTGAAGCCCCTCAGCAACAGAGTCATGGGAAGACAAGGCTATAGTACACATACAGAAATGCCTGATTCCCCAGAAGCTCATGTCATGGGCCCCAGAAATAGTGGAACTTATAGGAAAAGAAGTAAAAAACCAAGTAGACTAGCTGGTCTATGCAAACAATCAGTTCAAACAAGATATTATTAAAGAAATACAAGCCATGATCAGCGAGCTTAAAGAGGAATTTACTGAACAAATAATGGTCCTAATGTATACAAAGTTAACTGAGTTTATGGAAGACACATATAAAAAGCTGGCTGAGAAAAATAAGACAATACAAAACACGAAGGAATACTTTGGTAAAAGAGTAGAAAATCTGAAAAGAAATCTAGCTGAATTTCAGGATATGAGAAATTCATGTAGAAAGCAGGAGAAGTTGACTCGAACATTGCAAGAGCAGAACTGCAGGCTTTGAAGACAAGTTTGAGGGAATTAATGCCATAATCAGACATGATACCAAAATAACAAGTGAACAAAGTAGCTGGATACAATAGCTGATGGATGACTCAGAAGGAACCAATCTCAGAATAGTGGGAGTGGGAGAAAGAGCAGAAGACAGAACAAAGGGCTGAAGAATCTATTCACTGAAATCACAGCCAAAAATTTCTCAAATTAAGGAAAAGAAATTAATATTCAAGTACAAGAAGCTTATGGAAGACCAAATAATCTTGACCAAAAAAGAACCTTGGCATGTCACATAATAATAAAAAAAGAGAATATGAAAAGCTGTTAGAGAACATGAGACATTATTCTACCAAGACAAGCGCATGTAAGTTGCTGCAGATTTCTCAATGGACAGGACAGCTTGGAATGAAATCTTTTAAGCCTTAAAAGAAAGCAACTGTCAACCCAGGTTACTGTATCCAGCAAAATTATCCCTGAAAATTGAAGGAGAAGTAAAAAATTTTCACAACCAAGAAACCCTAAAGAAATGTGTAACCACAAGCCTAGCATTGCAGAGAATACTTGAGGGACCTTAGAGAGAGACAGAGAGAAGAGCAGCACCAAAGAACACAGAAGAAAGGAAACATCAAATGTGAAAGTTAAAAAAGAAAAAACAAAGAACCAACACTACAAAAACAAGAAATGACACAATTCAGTAAAAATTTTACAATTATTATTCTCAATGCTAATGGTCTTAACTCAACAATCAAGAGACACAAACTGACAGAGTGGATCAAAAGACACACTTCACCCACAAAGAAGCACATAGAATGAAGGTAAAAGGATAGAAATTAATAATACACATTACTGGAACCCAGAAACAAGGAGGAGTAGCTGTACTATTCTCAGATACTGCCGACTTCAAACCAAAGCAGATCAGAAGAGACAAAGATGGACACTATATACTGGTAAAAGGAACGATCCAACAGGAAGTACTCACAATTATAAACATACGTGCACCCAATGTAGATGTGCCCAGTTACATAAAACAGAAACTCCTGGACACGAATGATCAAATAGACCCCAATATAATCATACAAAGGGACTTCACTACCCCATTCTCACAAATACACAGGTCAACCAGACCAAAAAATCAACAAAGAAATATCAGAGCTAAATAACACCACGAAACAAATGCACTTAACAGATATCTGTGGATTGTTTTTTTCAGCATGAACCTTTTTCTCAGCAGCTTATGAGACTTTTAAAATATACAGTATCCTTGATCATAAGACATGGTGAAATGAAATAAAAGAACTGAAATAATTCTCTGTACACTTTCAAATCATAGTGGAATGAAACTAGAAATCAACAGCAAAAAAAAACCTACAGAAACTATACAAATACATGAGGATTAAATAATACATTATTGAACAAGCAATGGATTGCAGAAGAAACCAGGGAAGAAACAAACCTTCCTAAAGTCAAATGACAGTAGAATTACATCATAACAGAACCTATGGGACACAAAGAAAGCAGTACTAAGAGGGAAATTTTTAGCTATGACTGAACATAGGAAAAAACCCCAGAGCAATCTCAAATAAACAATCTAATGATATAGCCCAAAGGCCTAGAGAAACAAGAACAAACCAAGTCCAAAAGCAGTAGAAGGAAAGACATTACAGGAATCGGAGTAGAGATCAATGAAAACGAAACTAGAAAAACAATGCAAAAGATCAAAGAGTTGGTTCTTTGAAAGAATAAATAAGATTGATAAACCTCTAGCCAACCTCACCAACCAGGAAAGAAAAAAGTCACATCAATGCATTTCGAAATGAAAAAGGTGAAATCACAACAGGAACTGTTGAAATCCAAAGAATTATAATAAACTATTTGGAAAATCTGTATTTCAATAAAGTCAAGAACACAAAAGAAATGGATAAATTTAAGACACACGTGATACACCAAAATTGAACCAAGAAGATATTAAAACCTTGAATAGAGTAATAACCAGGGATGAAATAGAAAGAGTAATAAAGGGTCTACCAACAAAGAAAAGCCCAGGACCTGAAAGCCCATCTGATCTTTGACAAAGGGGTCAAAAGCACACACTGGTGTACACTGGTGTAAAGATAACCTCTTTAGCAAATTGTGTTGGGAAGACTGGTTAGCCACATGAAAAAGAATGAAACAAGACCTGCGTCTTTCACCACATACCAAACTCAAATCAAAATAGATTTGAAACCTAGATGTTGAAACAGAAACACTGAACTTGTTGGAAGAAAAGATAGGCAAAATGCTCGAAGACGTAAATGTAGGTCAGGACTTCTCAGTAAAATACCCATAGTACATGAGATAAAAACCAAGAATCAATAAATGGGATTAAATCAAATTAAAAAGCTTTTGCACAGCAAAGGAAACAAACAACAGAGTAAAGAAGGAACCAACAGAATGGGAAAAATTTTTTTGAAAGCTACTCCTCAGACAGAAGACTTATTTTCAAGAATACACGGGAGCTGGAGGAATAGGTCTGCAAGTAAAGCACTTGCCTAGTAAGTCCTAAGTACCTGAGTTCGATTCCCCAGCACCACATAAGCTGGGCATGGTGTGCATGCCTGTAATCCTAGCAGGAGGATTTCTGTGAGTTAGAGGCCAGCCAGCACTATGTAGTGAGCTCAGAACCAGCCTGGACTACAGAGCGAGACCTTGTCTCAAAAAGAAGAAGAAGAAGAAGAAGAAGAAGAAGAAGAAGAAGAAGAAGAAGAAGAAGAAGAAGAAGAAGAAGAAGAATATACAAAAAGCTGGAAAAATTATACCATCCCCAAATAAAAAATCCAATAAAAAATAGGCAACCAGAATGGGCAGTTCTCTTAAACAGTCCAAATAAATACATGAAAAAAGAAATAGTCAGCATTTTAAGCCTCAGAAAAATGCAAATCAAAACAGGACTGAGTTTCCTTCTAACTCCAGTGATAATGGCTGGACCTAAAAATTCAAAAAAGAACAACAAATGCTGGCGAGGCTGTGGGGAGAAAAAAATTCTCCTATATTGCTGGCAGAACTGTAAACTGATACAACCACTATGGAAAGCAGTACAGAGATTCCTCAAATAACTGAAAGTAGAGATCCCATTTGATGCAGCTATATCTCTTTGGGGATCTTCCCAAAAGAGTTAAAATCATTATACAAGAGTGATACATGCATACCCATGTTTATAGCAGCACAATTTATACCAGCCAAATCCTGGAAGAAGTCAGTATGTTCAACAACAGATGAATGGATAAAGAAAATGTGGTATATGTACAAAATGAAATACTACCCTGCCACAAAGATGAATTTGAACTATTTGAAGGAAAATGGATACATTCTTAAACCATTATGCTTAGGGAAATGAATCAGACACAGAAGGTTAAATAAAACAGAAAAAGAGAGATGGGAGAAGATAAGGAGACAGACTTTGTGGACAGGGAAAGGGTATGTGGAGAGGTTGAGGAGGTGAGAAAGGGTAAAGGGATGCTATGAAAATAAAATAAAATATATAAAATGTTTCTAGAAAAACAAAAGAGCTGAGTGCACTTGTAAAAGCTGAGACAAGAAGATCAAAAGTTCAAGAGCAACCAAAGCAACTTAGTGAGACTCTGCCTCAAAATAAAAATAAATTAAAAAGGTTTGGCGACGAAGCTCGGTGGTAGAGCACTTGCTCAGCATGCTGGAGGCCCTAGATTCCACCTGCTACTTCAAAATCCAATCAACCAATAAATAAACATGAAAGAAGGAGGTGGAAGAAGCAAAGCTGTGATTATTTGGCGATCGATCATTTGCTTATCTACACAGGAAGCCCTGCAGTATGAGAGACTTGAGTAAGTCTACAGGATGCAAAAAGAAGGTACAAAAATAATGTTTACTTCTCTATATTAGCAACATAAATACAATAAAACATTTTATAACAGCATAAAATAAGGTATGTAGAAACAAATCTTTCAAAAACATTCAACACTTCTGTGGGGGAAAATGAGAAAACTATCCACTAAGATCTAAATAAATGAAGAGATATGTCATACTCACGAATTGGAAGGTTCAGTAGCATAAAGATGTCAGCTCTCTCAGATTGGTAAATTCACACAATTACAACAAAAATTACAGCTTTTCTGTGTTTTGGCTTTTGTTGAAGACTCATATTTTCTTGAGAAGAAAAGACTTGCCTCACAAAGAGTTAAAAATTGTAGTAAATTTATAGAAATCAAGACAGACTAGTATTGAGAAAAGTATCGACCAACCAACATGCCACCCAATGGAAGCCCAGCAACAAAGCCAAACATGTACAGAACTGAACTCGATTTTATTTCTGAGCAGCCATTTTAGCTCAACATGAAAGAACAAATTTTTCAATATATGGTGCTAGGACAATTAGTTAACCTTCTGCAAAACATAATACTAAACTCTTACATTACACTCTGACATATATTAGAAAAGTCAAACTATGCACCTCTTAGTAATTTATGTAGAAGAGGAGGGGAGGGGTGGGGAAGGTTTTTGTTGTTGTTGTTTTTCTATGCTGGGATTGACACAGAGGGCCACAAGTGTGCTAGGCAAGTGTTTACCACTGAGCCACATCCCTCGCCCTGGGTTTAAAAAAAAAGCACAAAAAGAGAAATCATAAAGAAGATTGACACATGTTTTAAAATTAGAAGTTACAGCTTCTGTTTATAGTAAGACATCAGAGATAAGTCATAAACAGAGAAATGTATAAATGACATGGAGTTACTATTCGGATTATTTAAAGAATATTTGTGAACCAACAAGGCAAAGATCTCAACTAAAGTGAGCAAAAGAAATGGAGAACAACTTCACCACAGAGGAGGCACAGATGGTTTACAAACATAGGAAAATATATTTGATCCTAATAGTCAGGGAAATGTAAATTTAACCCATAGTGAAATATCATTTCACACCTACCAGATTTTTGAGTTTATAATTAATCAGTACCAAATGTTGATAAGAATATTAAGCCATGGAAACATTTCTACATTGCAAATGAAAATATCAGTTGGTAAAACTAATTTGGAAAACAGTTGGCCTTCTCTTGTACAGTTGGACACCTGTGTGACCAATGACCCGGCAATCCCACTGCTGTTGTGGATATCCCCTGTGGAGACTTGTACATGTACATTAGTATTCAAGAATGTTTACAGCCCCAAATTGGAGAAAAACAAATATTCATCAATAATAGATAACAAAAATGATATTCCATTCATATCAGAGGATATGAAAACAAAATGTTTTGAGCCAGGATGTCACTATGCAGCACAAGTTGGCCTCAGCCCCTTCACCTCAGCCTCCCCAATATCTGGGACCACAGGAACACACCTTCACATCACGCCATGGAGTCGGGGGAATGAGACACAGCTCATCCAGTGACATCGATGAACCTCAAGAACATGAACCTCAAATGCAAACATTTGATGTGATTCAATTTATATACATTTACAATAATGCAAAACTAAATAATCTATTAATATCAATCAAGAAAAACAAATCATACAACAAAATTTAGGATAGTGATTAGTCTAGGGGGATTATAATAGAAATAAAATAAAGTTTTCTCTTTGAAACAATCAGTGTTTGGCTAAGACCTACTTTTATTTATTTATTTTTTTGAGACAGAGTCACACTTTGTGCATAGACTAGCCTTACTTTCAGCAATCCTCCTACTCAGGTGGGATTATAGGTGTGCGCCACCAAACCCAGTTCATGTGTTGCTGGGGAATCAACTCAGAGCCTTGTGCTTACTAGGCAAAGGCTTTAAACTATGCCCCTGGCTGACATACATTCTTAGCTGAGGTATTTCTAGATTTTGCTGCTCATAGCTTTGGGCCAAGGGATGCACACAGCCCTCGGCCAGACTCAAGTCATCCTTTGTTCCCTGCTAGAGAAAGGTTACTACCAGGGCCCACAAGCAGACTTTAATTCCAACGGGTGCCGAACTCCGACCGTGGCCTCTTTGCAGCTGTGTTCCAGCCTTGCCCCGGGTCCTGTGATGCCCTCACACTCTCTGCCTTACAAACAGAACGGGTTTTATAGGCCTGTGACTGGTGCAGTTGCCCAGGGTCTCAAGCTCCGAAGGGCACTGTGCCTGGCTTAGGGTTCTGCTGCCACCATCTCTAAGTTCTTGAATTTTGGAGTGGGAGGAGTACTGGGAACTAAATCCCAGGCGTTCACACTGAGCTACATCCCCAGTCCATTTTTATATTTGATGTGATACAGAGTCTCACAAAGCTGCTACATAACAAGTTGTGAACTTGCTGTCCTCCTGCCTCAGCTTCCTTGAGTGATGGGATTGCAGACCTACACCCCGGGCCGGATTTTATTTATTTATTTGTGCTGGTGCTGGGAATTGAACCTAGAGCCTCACACAAGCTAACCCAATGGCTCTAGCACCAAGCTACACCCCCAGCCCTACATTCTTAAGCACTTTATCTTTGAACCGTGTTAAATAAAGCACCAGGTGATGGCACAATGGCGCCTGCTTGTGAGCAGAGGAGGTGCATGCCGAGTCGGGGCCACCTCTGGTCCGGTCCAGCCTGTTCTCACACAGGGCACGTGACGCCTGTGGGTGCAGAATTGTGGGCAGCTGGTGAGACATGGGAGGAAGTTCAGGATGACTCCAAGCAAGGTCAAGGTATGTGTGCTGTGTGTACAGTGGAGGGAGCAGAGGCACTGTCAGCTACGAGAACACCTACTTCAAACCAGCACGTCTCAGCACAGACGGGAGAAAATGGAGTGACACTGGTGCAACCCAGAATCTCATTTCCTTCCTTCTTTATGTCGCTTCCTGTAGAATCTGGCCAATTACACTGAAAGCACCAGCCTCAATGGAAAGGTGGGCAGGATGGGCCTTCCTGCAGCCCCTGCTACTTCAGCCCTCCCTTGCTCCTCCAAGGCTGGAGACACTGGGCAGTCCACATGGCCGGAAGTGAGACAGGAAGTGAGACAGTGGAGTCAGCGGTCCGCGGTGTCGCCACGGTTCTGGTGCAAAATGAAATACAGACACCTGAGAGCTCCTAAAGACAGACGGCGTCGTGTGATAATTCTGCAGATGGGTTCAGTGCTGTTATTCGTGTTTGAAACTAGCATTATACAAAGTCATCCTGATGATTTTTATTTTTGTTTACCTAGAGACGACATTCCACAGCCAATACAATCACTGTGGTAAATTGAGAGACTGTGGGAGAAAGAGGGAAAAGTATAGGCTCTAAAGCCTCTAATACCCTTTATCCTGCTTTGTGAGCAGGGACACGGCTATGCCTGCACATGTCCACTTGGCTCTGGGCCTCGCAGATTATGTAGACGGCCTTGCTTAAAAATTCCCTTTCTATCTACGCCAGCCTGATGTAACTTCCTGTGACTGCCAACAAGGGTCTTAACTAATTTGGAAACTTAATTTGGACTTACTAGGGGTTTTAACTTCGTGCTTTGTTCCAGCAAGCAGAAGAATGATGCAAAAATTGTAAAGAGCATGGGCTTGTACGATGCAGAGAAAAAGCCTTGCAGAGGCTTGTCATCTCGGGCCAAGCCTCCCAGCTTGAAGGGAAGTTGAGATTTGAATTTAGCTCAGTGCCACAACAGAAAAGTCCAGTAGAGCTTTCTGTAGCCATGGAAATGTTTTCTAATTGTTCTGTCCAGGATGGTGGGCACCAGGCACATGTAGCTGTTGAGCCTTTGAAAATGTGACCAGTGCAATGAAGGAACTAGATTTTAGGCTTTCTGAATGTTTATTTACTTTAAATAGTGTGATTACACAGATGTAGGACTGGGCCCTTAGACCTATAACAGTGACCAATGACCCATCCAACAAATGCTTGTGAGAGAGCAATCTGGCCCTCTCTGGTGAGTGCAGGTGAAAACGCCAGAGCCTGGCCATTATGGTTAAGATCTGGAATGTTCCCCAAAAGTATTCGGATGTTGTAGATTATAGGTGTGTGATGGGTTATAGATGTGTAGTGGATTACAGGTGTATGGTGGATTGGGGGCATGTGGTAGGTTATGGGCATGTGGCACAGTGTGGGTGTGTATCCTGGGAAAGGCAGATCTCTCTAGAGCATAACATAAAAGAGGTGGAACACTGAGGCTTGACCTGAAAAGGGCAGAGCATGGGAAGGGACCCGAGGATGAATGCTTGCTCCACCCTTCCTCCTGGACTTAGCTTCACGTCTGCCATGCTGTTAACAGCCCATCTCCTGTTCTTCCTCCTGCCATGTGCTTCTACCTCACCACCCACCCATGTAGGGACTGTGACCTTCTGAAACCGTAAACTAAAATAAATCTTTCCTCCTTTAAGTTGTGTATATTGGGAATTCTGCCCCAGCCACTAATAAGTAACTAAGATACTGGCACATAGTAAGTGTTCAATAAATGGTAGCTGAGTGCTTCTGTGGGTCCTCAGGCCCCCATCTCCATGAGTGAGATTCTCAGGTGACATCAGGGGCTGTGGTGGCGGGGGGAGGGGGGTGGGCAGAAGAAAGGCAGCGTGTGTGAACCTGCTTTCTTCTACTCTCTTAAGCCAACGCAGTAAGGTCCAAACCTCAGAGGCAGCCTTGGTGACTTAGACCTGCAGGAATCCACCAGCTGCAGCTGCCCACAGAAAGCCTTCCGGGAAAGGCCTGCCTGATGTCTCGTGAGTTGGGAAAACGTGTCAGGGAGATTAGGAGCCTCTGAAGAGCATCCAGCAAGTCTAGAGCTGTCGTCAGTCACTACAAGCCCACCTGCAAGCTCCGCATCAGTGCCCTACAGTAGAAGTAGCGAGGCCCCATCCCGACCACCTCCCACCTCTGGCCTGGGTCCTTCTTTTGGGGCAGGCTTTCTCCCTCATGGCCCCTGGACCAGCTTCCCTCCCTGACCTACTGAGCCCTCCTCTGACTGAACAGGCCCTCCTCCAGGAAGTCTTCCCACACCGGCCATCCAGCCTGCACAGCCCCTGCACTGCTCTTGGCAAGGTGGTAATCATTAAACTTAACAGATAAGGCCCTGTGCTGCTCCCCTGCACACCCACCCAGGCACCTGTAAGCATCAGCTCCTCCCTGGTGGCTGTACCTGTAGAGTGCACCTGGGGCTCCTCTTGACAGCGCTGCTTACCTTCTTTGCCCATAGCAACATCCTGGCTCCAGTTGTCCCAGAAGCAAGTTTGCTGCTGCGTATCTGCCTCAGCTGCTCTCAAGGACAAATCTCTGACCCTGGGGCTGGATGCTCTCCAAACCCTAACCGTCAGCATAACCCCCAAATTCAAGGATTGTAAATGACATGGTCACAAACATGAACTGAATTTGATTCTCATAGACGAGCTGCTTAAAAAGGAGCCTGGTTTGTCCAGGTGTGGTGGCAAGTGCTTGTAATTCCAGCATTTTAGTAGCCCGAGGCAGGAAGATCTCAAGTTCAATCCCAGTCTAGATAATTTAGAGACTTAGCAAGACCCTGTCTCCAAATAAAATTTGAAAAATGGCTGGGAATATAGCTCAATGCAAAGACCCTATACTTCATCCCCAGCACACACACACACACACACACACACACACACACACACACACAAAGGAACTGGGATTCATCTCTGAAAGGTGGCTGTGAAAAGCCAAAGCCAGTCCTAAGAAAGAGGGATGTGTACCTGGGGTAGTCAGGGAAGGTTTCAAGGAGGAGGTGATCCAACCTGTGACTTCAATGATGGAGGACACTGTAGACAGGAGAAATAGCATGGGAAGCAAAGGTGGAAGCCTGGGATAGGAAGAGGCTGTCAGGGGAGTTGGGGCTAGTTGGTGTAGATGGCTGGGGTGTAGGGGCAGGAGGGGTGAGCGAGAGAGGGAGCAGGAGCCAGCGAGGGAAGACCAACTGCCAAGCCAAAGAGCGCAGGCCTGGTCCTGGAGGCTGTGGTTCCCAGAGTGTCCCCGCATGCCAGACCTACAGCATTCCCCAGGCACATGGGTCTGCCCCCCGCCCCCTTGGAGACTTCTTCCACCCGTGTGGCCACTGTAAAGGCTCTGCTCAGAGGATTCGCTCTGCCTGTGAGCACCAGGGCAGCAGGTGGGCACTCCACACTGTGTGTGTCACCTGACTTGACCCACACTGCAAGCTTATCAACTATATACTGCTATCTGATCCCCATTTTACAGACATGGTATAAACAAGATCATACAGCTAGGTTATAGAATTATTATGGAGTTTTAACTCAAGCAATCTGACTTTGAGCGGCCTTGGAATGAACAACCTACTTTGTTTCACAAGCATTTCCAAAACTCATTTTTAAAAATAAAATTATTCATTATACTATCAAAGACAACTGATTCTGTGGGCAAAGAGGAGAACTATTCAAAGGTTCTGATCCAGGAGCATTTTGGTTAAATTCACAAATGTGATTAGTAAAATTGTGAACTAGTTCTCTCTCTCTCTCTCTCTCTCTCTCTCTCTCTCTCTCTCTCTCTCTCTCACTCTGAGGTAGGGTCTCACTCTATGGTCCAGGCAGGATGCAGTCAGCACCCACCAAGAATGAGCAGAGTGCGCTGGGGCAAGGGGGCCGCTGACCTTTTCGCCCATTGGTTGGGTTGGAGGTGCACAATGTTTTCACGGCCTGCTAACTTGGGTGAAAGAGGCGCTGCAGAGAGTCTGGGTTTGTCTGACAAATTCTTCTGTAGCTAAAGGTAAAGAACTGTTACCATAGAGCAGGGAGTCCTGGCTTGTTTGTGAAGCTGCCTCTGTGTTTCGCATGGTTGACCACAGAGGGGGTTTAGACTCAAAGTTTAAACTCAGGTCAAGACCAAAGCACTTTGATTTTCTTTGACAGAATAAACAAAGCCTAGGTATTTCCTTCAGAACCTGGGAAGGAAAGGCCTGGAGGTTGGGAGGCAGTAGAGTCGCTGTGAGGAGAAGAGATCAGCAGCAGCTGTGGGGGACCTTCTGGGAATCAGGGTGCTGGAGCCGAGTGCAAAGCAAGACACACTTACTTCATGACACATTAACTGAAACTGGAATCTAAATATCCAAATGTCTACTCTGAATCATCTCTCTCTTTCTTTCTCTCTCTCTCTCTCTTTCTTTTCCAAGGCAGACTTTCACTGTAGCCCAGATTGGCCTCGAACTCTCAGTAATCCTCCTGTCTTAACCTCCTGATTGCTGGGATTACACCATGTGTTATCATGCCTAGCTAATTTTTATATGGTGCTAGGAGATTGAACCCAGGGCCTTGTGCATCCTAGGCAAGTACTCTAACCACTGAGCTATGTTCAGGGCCCCTGAATAACTAAGTACTTGGTTAATTGGAAAATAAGGCATCCCCCGCTCCAAGCTACTGCAAAGAGCAGCGGTCTGTGGACGTGAAGCCCATTAGTGGGTACCTGCCCCATTTCTCTCACTTTAATGAGGGCAAGACTGAGGCCCACAGGGCAAATTCACAAGCCGGTAAGAATCTAAGCATCTCCTCCTGTTGGGAGCTCTTTCCATGACTGCAGGGCCTGTGTCCCAGGCCCCCTCCCACCCACACTCTGATAGCCTGACCCCATCCTTTCTCCCTGCAGCGACATCCACTTACTCAGGAAGAGGCAGCCAGATGCATGCCCCGTGCCTGCTTCATCACCATCCACTCCACAGTCTGTTCCCTGCTGCGCCTGACTGACCTAATGGGATTATAGAGTCCTGGTGAATGAGACAGACCAGGGTTAATTCCCTCTGGCCTTAAAGGGCAGGCCAGGCTGGCAGAAGCAGCACAGAGAAACTGAACTGCCTACAAAATGTTGTACCATGATCCTAGCAGGCCCGGGTCCTGTGCAGCCCACTAGAGCTCACAGTTGCCCCACGGGCATTCTCTGCGTGGAGTTTGTACCAGCCCCAAGAAGCGGATGCTGTTATTATCAGCTTTATGGGTGAGGAAACTGAGGCATGGTGAGATTAAAATGGTTCATCCAGAGTTGCATGGTTGGTATGTAGCAGAGGTGGTTCTTGAGATCTTCTGGGCTCTGCTATCTTTAAAAATATAGGCTGTAAAATGGTTATGGCGGTGCATGCCTCTAAGCCCAGCACTTAGGAGGCTGAGGCGGGAGGATGGTAAGTTGAAGGCCAGCTTGGCTACATAACAAGACTTCCTCAAAAAAAAAAAAAATCCCTCAAAAGCCCAAGAAGGGCCCACTTAAAACTTAACAGAGCCCCAAAGAATGTACATCTTAACCTTATTTGTAATTGGGAGGTACAACCCAGGCCAAGGTCAAAGCCAGGTCTGCTAACCTCCAATCTACATTGCAACAGGACTCAGTGCCCCAAGCCCCAGTGTTCTATTCCTGAGTGGAAGTGGAACTCCACTCTGGGTGTGCTAGTCTGGGACCATGGTGGAGGGGCTCTGGCTCCTAGGGCCTCCAGGGCATGAAGGTAGGGATGGGAGGGGGTTTGGATGAATCTCTATGGTCATGGAAGAGGCCTGCACACGGAGCTCCCGTGCTCGCTCGCCACCTGCAAAATGGCATATGAGTGGTCCTTACACCGTGGGATGGCGTTTGGATCAGGTGCATTCCTACCCGGATGAAGCACAGTAAATGCCTTATTAATGTTGGTGACCTTCTTGCCTCGCCTTCAGTTTTTCCTAGAAGGAAGAGGCATGAATTGCAAACCAACAGAATAGCCATTCCTCTTGTTCCCCCATCTGTGTCTACTCGGCTCACTGTTCAAGTCCCACTTGGCTTTAAGGGCCAGTCTTCCGGCCACGTGGTCTGCTCTAATTTCCCGGGTCCTAATCTGTCCCTGGCTCCTAATGATGCAGCTGGTAATAGGATTGTGGCTTCCCTCTGCAGCGGCCACATAGGACGTGGCTGTGGGGCTGGTGACAGGTGCTTTGGTCTCTGGCCACTCTTGTGTCAAGGAGCCGGCGCCCCTAGCCCAACGTGTGAGCCCCTGGCCATCCTCCTGCACATGGAATGGTGCTGCCCAAGCCCGCAGGCCCGGCTCACCATGGCGCTGGGGGCTGTCCTGGCACGGGGCAGGGACGTGTGCCGGCAGAACGGATTGCTCATCCTGTCGGTGCTGTCTGTCATCGTGGGCTGCCTCCTCGGCTTCTTCCTGAGGACCCGGCGCCTCTCACCACAGGTCAGCCCCTCAGTGCCTTCGGGCCCCACAAGGAGGGTTGTGTGGGCTGGGGGGACCTGGGCTCCTCGGTGACATGGCAGTGGATGAATCACTTTCGCTCCTCATTGCCTTATCTATACCGTGGGTGAGATGAATGACCAGCAGGTCTAGATTGGGATCACACTGCAGCATGGCCAGGTGACATGAAGCTGAGGCCATCCTATGAGAACAGAGCGAAGATGTTGGTGGAGGAGAGAATGGGGTCTTCTAGAACACCCCCTGCACAGCTCATGTAGTAAGAGGACCAGGAAGGGCTTTGTGGCAGCAGGAACAGCAGGTGCAAGACATGGGAGTGTGGAAGAGGCCAGGTGAATGCTTGAGCTATTTATGGCTACTGTTGTGCAGATGGGGGCAGGGACTGAAGCCCCAAGCCTGTAGCTCAAAGGACTCATGACTAGATGCAGACTTGGGGTGGCATGAGATGCTTTCAAGAGTCACACAGCCATATCTGAGCTGTGGAGAGACCCCTGGGTACTGAGTGCGGGCTGCGGGGAGTGGGGCTGGCAAGGGTGGGGCATGACACTGGATGACGGGCACACAGGAGAACTGTTCCCAACAGAGGACCTTGACGGATGGGGGGACCAGTTGGAGGTGGGGTTGGGAGAGAGGAGCCAGGAAGGGTTTCAGTTTTCTGGCCTGGGAAACCATGTTGGTGAAGGGACTCTCCTGGCCCCATCTCCTACGCAACAGGGGTACACCCCAGGGTGTTAAAGGAAGAATTAGTCTAGCTTTTGTTCAAACAACAAAAAAGGGTTGAGAGAATAGCACAGAGGTCAGAGCACTTGCCTAGCAAGTGCAAGGCCCTGAGTTTGATTCTCTGGCACCACACAGACAGACTAGGCATAATGACACATGCTTTAATCCCAGCACTTGGGAGCCTGAGGCAGGAGGATTGCTGCAAGTTCAAGAGCAGCCTGGACCACAAAGTGAGCTCAGGACCAGCCTAGACAAGAGACTGAGATCCTGTCTCAAAACAAAACAAGCAAAAACAAATAAAACAATAAGGAAGACATTATTCAGGAGGATTGTAACAGGTGTCAAGACCTCCTGTGGGGACAGAGAAGACTCAACTCCAAATTCCACAAAACGGCTGGAGACTTATAGCAGTGAGCAGAGTGAGGGATCAGTGGGTGGGAAATCACTAAGAGGGGACATCAGGAAAGGGGGGTTCTTGCTGAAGACAGGCTAGGAGGATCAGAGGAGGAATTCTATCAGGTAAGGGTGAGGGGAGCCAGGCCTGGTGGTGCAGGCCTATGGTTCCAGCGTTCTGAGAGGCTGAGACACAAGAGCAAAAGTTTGAACCCAGCCTGGACTTAGTGAGACGCTGTCTCACTATCAAAGCTGAAAAGATGTAGCTCAGTGTAAACTGAAGGACGTGAGCTGGATCCTCAGTACTCCCTAGCCCTACCAAGGGTGAGGGGATTCTCACTAACCTGACTCGGGAGGATTTTTGTCACAAACGCACCATGTGGGCAGAAGACAAGGCCAATCAAGGCCTCAAGGAAGAGGGCTCGGGAGCTGTCCAAGCTCAGGCAAGAAGAGAGGCTTTGCCAATGGGCTCCAGGAAGATTCCCACTTTGTGCTCTTCCTCCCCCTGTAGCTCGTTTATGACTCTGAAGACCAAATCTGCAATGGGACATCAGACTTGGTCTCCCATTCAGAGAAAAGTGCTCCTTCTCCTAGGATGGGGCCATTGTTCTCTAGAGCAAGCCTGTTCTAGAGCAAGCAGTTATATAGGGGGACCGGTGGCCTCAGGAAGCAGAGGAACCTGAATTTCAACCTTGCTAGTAAATGGCTAAGCAAAATTCTGTCCCTGCTCCAGCCTCGGTTTTCCTATCTGTAAAGTGGAAGAGGAGCAGAATAGGTGTTTCTTAATTGCTGTGAGGAGTGAACAAAGGATGTGTCAGTGTCTGGCATGTAGCACGCGCTCAGCGAGGTCACTTTGCTCTCCCTCCCTTGTCTACCTCGCAGTGGAACCTGCATCAAGAACCGCCTCCTATCTCATAGCCTCTAAAAGGTCTTCAGGCATCTGATAGAGCAGGGGGGTTTTGTTTGTTTTCTGTGATGCTGGGGATTGAACTCAGAACATGCTAGGCAAGTGCTCTCCCTCATTTCCTAAGTGAGTCTTGCCCCATGCTCAGGGCATGCCTCTTTCTCCAAGTTGCTGGCTGCCTGGCTTCAGAGTTTTCAATATATACGTCGATGTCTATTTCTCCCACCAGACGGTGAATTGTGGAGCCCCTTATGCATTTTCTTGTGCCAAAATGTGAGCCTCACTCAGCACCAGGCTCAGACAGACCCCTCGACTACATGCTGAATTAAACTGGCAACAGCACAGGCAACGTGCAATCTTCTGCGTTTGATTTTCCTCAGTAACAAATATATATTTCCTGCAGGAAGATGATTTTGTAAGAGCAAATTGGATGCCTCTTATTAAAAGCCATGCTGCCCTGGTGGCCCTGTGCCAGGGCTGCTTTCTCCATCTGTTTGGACACAGACATGTGTTCTGGGGGATTAACCTGCCAGATAAACTGAAGGAAGGGCGTGGCAACTCAGGACAATTACTTGGCAGGAATTGGCTTCCTTAGCATCTTACTTTGAAATCAAGGATTTCTCTGTTTGGTATCTTTGTCCATGACTCAGAAACTAGACCCTTCTACGTTATAATCTTATGCGATAGGCAAGAATCCAAAACAATTTGGAAAATGGCAGAGTGCTCTAGTTGTGACAGAAAAATTACAAAATTATAGAAGTCTATCTTTGGATATGAAGATCTCATTAAGAAATACAGGGCATTTGAGACTTCGAGTTAAATTAACGAGGAATTAGCAATTACACTCATTTTTATTTTCCTTCCTGGAAGTCCACTAAAATTATAACAGTAGAAAGGGAGGTGATATGTAAATAAAAAAATAAAATTATAATATCAGAGTTTTTAAGGGACAAAACCAAAATGAATAAAGGAGTAGACTGTCGGGGCAGAAGGAATAGCACAGTGCTCAGAGTGCTGGTCTACCAAGTATGAGGCTTTGGGTTTGACTTCCCAGTACCACATAACCTGGTCATAATAGAACATGTCTATAACTTCAGCCCTCAGGAGACTGAGGCAGGAGGATTGCTGTGAGTTAAAGGCCCACCTGGGCTACAGGGTGAGTTCAGGACCAGCCTAGAACACAGAGCAAGATCCTATCTCAATCCTCAATCAATAAATAGAGATCATTGAGAATAGAAGATGGACGATCACAAATCAGGCCATATGGGAAGTGGTTGGAATTCCATGATTACATTTAACAGAGAGCAGAAAACTAAAATCTTATGTCTCTGGAAAGAGTCAGTCTTGTAAAAACTCCACAGGTTCCTGAGATTGGAAGTGCCAGATGCGTCATTCAGCAGAGGTGAGCAGGACATCGAAAGCAGGGACACTGACTGAAATTTTGTAATAGTAGTTCAAGTCCTAGAGCTCTTCCTGCTTTGTGGGCAGGAGACTTCTCCTCCGCCTCTTCCTCATCCTATTCCTTCTCCTCCACCGCCTCCGCCTCCTGCCTGCCCAAGGAACTAAAGATGTTTGACCTAGGGACTTCAGGACCATCTGTGTGTGCTGGGGGACAGAGCAGTGGTGAGTCACATGCTTCAAACTAATGAGTGGACATCTGCATTCCAGGTGTGCAGTCCTCAGCATGGGTTCAAGATTGCAGGCAGCTGGGCTCAGACAGAGCTTCGTCCACCAACGAAAGGTTCAAAGAGCCTTTCACTGAAACCTCAGAGGAAAGACCTCCAAATTCTGCTAGGGAGGACATTCTTCTACCATCCCATCCAACCCCAGTGAAAGCGCAGCTTGTATCCCTCACTCTGCCCAGAGGGCCCTCCATGGGCAAGCCCCACACACAGTCACAGAAGTTCATGTTCACACCTCCTTAATGGCAGGAAACCAGAGCCACCAAAAAGGTGTGAAAAACTTTTCAAGTGAAAGGCAGAGACTAAACCAAGAGAAAAGATGAGATGGGGGCATAGCTTAAAGTGCTTGCTTAGCATGCACAAGTCCCTGGGTTTGATCCCTCAGCACCACACAAAAATTAGCTGGCATGATGGTACACACTTGTAACCCCAGCACTTGGGAGGCTGAAGCAGGAGAATTTCCATGAGTTCAATGCTATCCTGGGCTACATAGTGAGTTCAGGACCAGCCTGGACTACAGAGTAAGGCCCTGCCTCGAAAAAAAAAAAAAGATAATCAATCAATCAATTGAAAAGAGGGCCTCTGAGGGAGCAGAGACAATGCAGAGAGTAGAAGAAATCTTCCAAAATATTTTAAGATCTTTGGAGATACAAGACAACACATAGTTGTCATAGAATAGTCTGCCATGGGGGTTAGAGATGTAGTACTGAGGTGGAGCAAATGCTCAGAACCCACAATGACCTGAGTCTGACCCCCATTACCCTCCGGAATGGGATGGTAAAAACAAAGAACAATCCGAGAATAGCAATGAGCTTTTAGAAATCAAAAACAGAACAAGGACAAATGTATTAATACCAGAATAGAATTGTAACTATCTCCCAGAAAGTAAAACCAAAAAAAAAAAAGAAAGAAAATAGTAAAAGAAAATATAAGAAAAGGAGGATGTTCAACATCCTAATATCTCATGACAGTTTTAATGGGAGCCAAAAGAAAAAAATGGAGGAGGGGGAACATTTGCACAGAATACAGGAACGTTTATCAGAAGCAAAAAAAGTAAGTACAGCACAAGAGAGAGAGGAGGAGAGAGAGTCATCCTGTGCAGCAGCTTACATTAAACTACAGAAAAGCAAAGATCAACAGATGACCCTTTAATTGTTCCAGGGCATAAACCAGGTCTCATGTAAGGAACAGGAAATAGGGTGGCTTTGAACATCTTAAGCAACACAGAAAGTTAGAGACAAAAGAGTAAGGCCTTCCAAGTTGGGAGAGGAAATTGGATAGCGAAGGATCATATATATATATATATATATATATATATATATATATATATATATATATATATATCCAGACTGTTACCAGAAGGAAGAGGAGAACAAAGTTATTTATACGCACGTCAGGACTCAGAAGTTTCTCTCCCACATACCCTTTCTCAGGAAGTTGTCAAAGGAAATGTTTCAGCAAAATGAGGAAATAAACCAAGAAAACAAGGGGGCCAGGGACCAAGGACTCCTATATGAGATGAAGTCCCAGAATGGACAGCCAGTGGGCCTAGAGAGCAAGCTGACCAGAGAGGACCAGGAGATGGGGACTGGGGGAGACTGAGGTCCAAGTGGTGTAATAGGGGACCAGTGTGCTCAGATATGTAGAAAATAACCATTGCTTGACATTTTAATAGACAAGATAGAATATCGGAAAAAAATTACTTCATAGTTTGTAGAAAACAACGCAAAAGAAAAAAATCAGTTATTTACTTTGGTTGGGGGAGGGGAGGTCAGACAGGCAAGGAGGCGTGGTTGTAACCCATTACCTGGCATAGCAATGAACAGTATTTAATGATCAAAACATTATGAACTTTGGGGATTAGAGTATAGCTCAGCGTGGGAGGCTACTGATTTAACTAAAAATGATACAAATATTAAATGAAAAGTGGGAAAGGAAAGTAGGTATTAAGCCTCCCCAATCATGGCAAGAAGTTAATAGATATCAAAATGGTAACATCAGAAACAGCACTGAAGCCGTCCTGTCTAGAAGAAGAAACCAACAGAGGATGAGGACGGTGCCCCCTTCGGAAGCTGGAGGTGGAGCTACAGAGGTGACGAACAGGCAGCCTTTGTATCAGTAGAGCACGGTTTAAAGAATGTATGCATGAATGTAAATTAATTTAAAATATATAGGCATGATGGGTATATTTCCTAGAAATCAGATTTGCTGGTGCATTGGAAGAAGCGATAGAATGGAAATTAGAACCTGACTCTCCATCCTGCACTGTCACCTGGTAGACAGGGCACCTTCTTCTCCTGGCTCAGTGTTCTCCTCTGCGACAAGTAACCCCTCATAGCCTCAAAAATCTTTGATTTAGGACTTTTCAAAGCATCAGACTATTAACAAAGCATTGCATTTGGCACTGGTTTAAAAAAAATTAGTTGCAAGTACAAAAATGTAACTTGGACAGTGTTTGCAAATCCATTTGCCTGTCTCATCCACACCCTTCCCTTGGCGAAAGGGACCTGGCTGGGTATACCAGAAACATCAAAATCGAATTAAATTCAGACATTAGAAACAATGCACTAAGTTAAATTAGACTTCCAGATTAAAAAACAAAACAAAAGTGTTTTTTAGAACAAGTAAAGAATGAATTATCTGTTATTATTTTGAAAGTTAAATTTATCTGGGCTTGGTGAACCCTTCACTTACGTTGTCACTTTTGCTCCTGGGACCTGTTACTGTGTCATAGCTGATTGGGCGAAGTTTTGGGGCCCTAGAGAGATCCTAGAGTAGGCCAGAATCAGCCAACAGCTCTGGAAGTTCAGAGGTAGAACTGTGCCAATGAGTGTTCTTTATATAGAAGGTGTCAAGGCATAGTGGGCCAGCCCCATTGAGAAACTGGCTATCAGGAAGGTTGGGGTCTGCTTATACTGCAGTCTCCCTGTAAACTAGACTGGGACTTTTTCGAGGGCAGAAACTGAGCCTCATTTTTTGTGTCCCCAGTGTGATGGTTGGCCCGTTGAGGGTCACAGGAGCAATGCACATCCCTGCCCTCTGACTACCTGCTGTCTGTTGGATGAGAGATTTTACACCATTGTAGCTGGGTGAATAGCACGGATGGGGAGAGCTGTTAAGTACTGGAATTACGGAGCGTTTGCTCTCACCTGGGTACTGTGCTAAGTGTTTGGATGCTTTATCTCATTTGAGCCTTTCAGTGACACTGAGAGCCAGTGACTTCATGTTACAGGTGAGAAAAACTCAAGAGCTGTAAAGTGACATGGTTAAGGCCACACAGTTGCCTATCTTGGAGGGGAGGGGGCTACCGGTATAGGAATGCTGGTATAGGAATGTTAGGCTCTTTCTTTCAGGATTCTTGTGCCAGATAGGGGAGTGCCGTTGAGAAGGGCTTTGGGGAGGCGGGTAAAAATTGACCCCTGAGCACTCAGCTCCACCTGCTATAACCCCAGGTCCTATTGTGTTTTCAGGAGATTAGTTACCTCCAGTTCCCTGGGGAGCTCTTGATGAGGATGTTGAAGATGCTGATCCTGCCACTGGTTGTCTCCAGGTGAGAGGCGGGTGGGGTGGGGACATGCTCTCTGTCATTAGGACAGCCTCCCAGCTCCATGTTAAGAGGAACAAGCCGGTTCCTCTGCCTTCCAGTTGTGTGGAGGCAGTGCTCCCAGGACGGGAACACTCAGTGGCACTAAATGCTCTCTGTAGGAGGGTCTTACAGGCAGCCTTCAATCCTTTCAGGTCTTGACCTCCTAGGACTCAATGAACCACAACATCCCTGGGGAGGGTCTTTCTGACCTCTCTATTGTCTACTTTTGAGCTTGCTGGGTAAGGACCAGAACCTAGGAGACCTGCAGCCTCATTTTAACTGCTGTCTTTCAAATCCTTTGAGTCATGCATAGAACTGGTGAACCTGCTGAGGTCACAGGTATTACATCCAAAGACATGTCCTTAGCAGTGAACATGGTAGACCCCTCTCGCCGTGGTTCCTCCTTCCTTGCCCTGCAGCCGAGCCATCAGCAGCTCAGCCTATCTGACTCCTCAGGAGAACACGGCTCGTCCCTTGGCACGGGCCCAGGTCCTCCTTTCCGTGTCAAGGCTCCGCGGTGACTTGCTGCTCTCCTCACGCTGCTTGTGCTCCATACCTGTTTCTTCTCCAGGAGCAGGAGCATCCTGCGAACAGCAGAGCTTTGCCATTAGTTCCCTTCGCAAGCTTCCACGCCACTGAAAATGCCCATTTAATTCATTTTCCTGATCCAGATAGAACCTGCACAGTTGGCCCTGCCAACTCCGCCTCCTCTCACACCCCGCTCACTCGAGGCTGGGGAGGACGTGGTCCTGAGGCAGAGCAGACCCTTCCTCACACAGGGCCACCCCACATGCTGCTCCTTCTGCCTGTAAGGTGCTTCCCCATCCCCAACACCTCACACCTCTTCCTCCTTCTCCTCTTCCTTCAGCCCTCAACTCACCGTCTCCTCCTTGGAAAGGCCCCTTCCTGTCCCTGTACACGGCCCTTGCTCTTGTCACTCTGCCCTGTTCTTTCTCCCTCGTGGGACTTACTATCCGGTGCGACTCTGCACATGGTCATCCATTGCTTTTTCCTTCGTCTTCCACTGCTCTGTGAGTACTGTGCGGACATCCAGTTCCCAGTTGTCAGCATCGGGCCGCAAGTCTGGCACTTGGTAGGTTCTCAGAATACTTGTCTGATGAACCATGTATCAACAACCAAGCGCTGGGCTCTCGGGGCCTCCTCCCCGCAGGGGGCGCTGTAGGTACATGGGTGAGGGGGGCTCCCCTGCCCTCCTGGGGCTTGCAGGGTGTGGGCAAACTGTCCCCTGCACCTGCACAGGTGCAGGGTCAGGGGACTCATGGGACTCCTGCTCAGCAGCCACGCGCCCCTTTGCTGTGACTGTCCTCCCCACCTGGGCATCGCATCTTTCTAGAACAGAGCTATAGCAGAGGCAGGGCCCTGCGGAGACCCTGGTGTCAGGCAGACTGGAGTTCCATCTTGCCACTGCTATGATTAGCTGAGTGGCCTTGCGCCGGTCACTCAGCTTAAGGAAGAAGATCCTGTGCAGACACTGGGTCCTGAGTCCTAAACCTGTCCCTCATGATCATGTGACTGTGCCCCCGTGTCTAAGGGCCCCCTCAGTGCTCTGGTCTAGCACTCAGACATGGTGTCTCCATCAGACCAGAACATGCTCTTGGCTGGAGCTGAAGGTGGTATTAACTTGTGCTCTTTTGTTCCATTTGTTTATTACATAGTCTGGGCTGGTGCAGAGCAACCATATCTCTGAAAAATGGAAGCACTCAAACATTTTCCTATGAAGGGAGGATTAAGCCTTTGTGCAGGAGGAATGACATATTTCTGGGCCCCAGACCTCCTGCTCCTGAATCTTCTTTCTTGGTTCTCAAACAGGTTTTCAGTCTGCCACCCACCCAGGACTGGACATCTCAGCCTTCCAGGAGTGTCCACTCAGAGCGAGGGTCACTCAGGGCAAAGTATGTGACCACAGCTCTTTTGGCCACCTCACAAATCAAGCCTCACCCTGGGCTAGGTACCAGAAGCACCATGGCCACCAACCACTGGTGAGATGTAATGCCTCTCAAGCATTCTGATTGAAAAACAAAAACAGGGCTGGAGTAATAACACAACAGTTAAAGCACTTGCCTAACCAGCCCAAGGCCCTGGGTTCGATTCCCTAGCACTATATAAACTGGATGTGTTGGTACATGCCTGTAATCCCAGCACTCGGGTGGCTGACGCAGGAGGATTGCTGTGAGTTTGAGGCCAATGTGGGCTACATAATGAGTCCAGCATGGACTACAGAGTGAGATTCTGTCTGAAAGAAAGAAAGAAAGAAAGAAAGGAAAGAAAAAGAAAAATGGATGGTCTTGGGCTCTGACCTCTGACCTCTTGTAGGCAGCTGAAGTAGAGTTGGTGCTCACTCATCCCCTCCCCGGAGTTTAGCTTGCCTCTGGAGCCAGGGCTGTGTGCGCTGTGGCGGCCACAGGGTGGGGAGACGCATATTCAGGCTCCTTTGCTTCTGGTTCCAATAGTTTGCAAGTTTGAACTCCAAGGCTTGGTGCCCCTACCTTTCGACTCCACATTTCCAGGACAGTCTGCTTCCTCTTCCCTACGCCAAGCCGGAATCAGGCTGGCGCCCTCCTCTGCCCCTGCGCACGCCCTAAGTCTGTCTTGGTGCCTCCTCAGCATCACCCACGCTGACCCCGCCCCTCAGAGTCCTGCTTTATTCTGTTCTAAGTCTCACCCTGTGTTCACCACTACATCAACTTTCTGCTTGAAATCCTGCCGATTCCTCATTTTTCTTTTTAACTGGTGACGGACTGTGTGTCCGACTGACACCAGGATGTGCTCATTATCATTGGTCAAGTACACTCGTGGTCACAGCTGACATACTTTGTGATGGGATACAGGCACCTTTGGGGGGGGGGGTGTTATCGGGGATTGAGCCCAGGGCCTTCACACTGAGCTACATCTCAGACTATTTTTATTTTCGATTTTCAGACAGGGTTTTGCTACATGGCTAAGCTGCTCAGGCTGGGCTTGAACTTGTGATTCTCCTGCCTCAGCCTTTTAAGAGGGCTGGGATTACACAGCAATGCCTGGCTACGGATACATTTTTAAGCACAGTAGTGACCTCTATCTAGGCAAATGAATCAGCATTCTCAGCTGGGATAATTATTCATCTTACTAAAAGCAAGGGGTGGCCCTGCCGAGGGTCAGTTGCCCTGACCTGTCAGTAGGAATGGTCACATGACAATACTGAGAAGGTATCAGGGTAGCTCTCCCCACCTCTTTCATTCTGACCTGTTCTCCCCATGCTTGGTGTCGCCAGTTGATGCGGGAGACTGGAGATCTAACTGATAAGCCAAGAGGTGATGAGATACAGATGTAGGTAGCAGCAACGATGAGGGTTGGCATGAGGGATGAGGGCCTCTGGCCTGCCTCGGAGGAGTTCATCATCTGGTAGGGAGGCAGCCACAGGCCTGCTCTGTTCAGGAAGGGGGCCCAGTAGAGGAAAGGCAGGGCTGGTGGGACTGGGTGGGAGCTGAGCTCAGTCACTCTTCCCACAGTCAGGCACCTTCTAAGTCTTTAGCCTCTCTTTTCTAGAATCTACTCCAGCCCAGCACCCAGCCTGAGCTCCTTCTCAGGCAAGCATGCTGCAGTGCTACTGAGTACAGCCAGCCCTGGCCGGTCGTGGCTGTGTCAGTCACAGAGAAGAAAGTGAGCAGGCAGTGTGACCAAGGACGGGGCCAAGCGGTTCCAGGTCCAGAAAGGCAGGAGACCAGAGTACTGTGGGGTTACTCACTAGATAAATGCATAAGCTTTACCAAATCTCTGAAGCCTGAGCCTCGGTGGCCTCTGTACAACCGCAAGACCATCTGGCTGCCTCCTTGAGCGACATTTTCCTTCTTCCTGGGTTTTAGTGTCTGTATCTTTCAAGCCGCCACGCCTGGGAAGTCCTTTCTCTTTTTTCCTTCCTTCCTTCCTTCCTTCCTTCCTTCCTTCCTTCCTTCCTTCCTTCCTCTCTCTCTCTCTTTTGTAACAGGGTCTTGTTCGAAGTCCAGGCTGGTCCTAAGCTCACTATATAGCCCAGACTGGCCTCAAACTCACAGCAATCCTCCTGCCTCAGCCTCCCAAGAGCTGAGATTTTAGGCACATGCCACCACGTGGTGCTGGGTAAGTGCCTTAACTGCTGTGCTATCCCTTCAGACCTTGGGAAGACCCTCATGACTGAGGCACACTTGAGTGCTCCCTCAACAAACCCACATGTGCCACTCTCCTTCCTTTCTGCCTGAGGCATGCGTACCTTGCCGTGGGCGGCCTTTGCAGGGGCTTGGACCAAGCCTCTCCCACCTCACCTTGACACGGTCCCTGGGTGCTGAGAGTCTTTCCCTGGGCTGTGATGGTGACACCTCTAACGTTTTCCATGAGTTCCCGGTGCTTACCGCCTCTGAATTTTCTGTCCTCACACGTCCATAACCAAGCAGCCTTCCTCCCCGCCCCCTGTCAGCCAGGGCATCCTTTGCTCATATGTCAGTAGCCCACAACGTGAGCACTGTCCCTGGTGGCTGGGAGAGAGCACAGTTGAGGCCTGGAGTAGAAGTGCTGGAACCCCAGCCTTCTCCAGCTGGCTCCGGCTCTCACACTCCCTCTCACCCCAGTGTCTATTGCTGAGTCATCACCACAGATAACTGACTTAGAATGACGTTCTTTCTTTCGTGCCTCTTCTAGAGATCCCACAGGGTTGGCATTCAAGCCTGGCCCGGTTGAACCCTTTTGTTAGTGGCCCACAAGTTCCAGCCAAAGTGTGGAGGCATCGATTGGCTCTGTTCTTGTGCCTTCAGGTCTGTTCGGATTGTGGGCAGAAGTCCTTTCCTTGTGGCTGACTGGCTGAGGGCCCAGCTTCTCAGTGGCTGTCCGATGGAGGTTACCTTCAGATCCCAGAAGCTACCTGCAGTGCCTGCCTCCTGGCCCTTCTCAGGCAGTTGGCAGTGGTCCTGACTTTTCATGGCCTACAGGAAGCTCTAAGTCTCATAAGACAAGATCACAAGAGTAACTTCCCAGAACCTTTGTCAAAGCATCTTAGGAGCAAGCTGCAGGGCTGCCCATTCTCAGTGAGGAGCCCTCGGTGTCACCTTCGGCTATATCTACCTCTTCTTCTCTCCCTTTGCCTTCCTTCATTTTAGCTCTGCTCCCAGGCCAGCCCAAAGTCACTCCACTCATGCTGAGCCCTGGAGGTGGGCAGAGTGGGCTGGGGCTGGTGCTCAGTTTCTGGGCCAAGCGACTTAGCAAGAAATTCTTTTTGAACAAGTGCAGTGCCCTTACCACCCAGAAAGTTCTGAAGCATATAACTTTACCTCTTGCACCTGGTTCTCATTGCCTGGCACAGGGTCTGGTACATTGCAGATGCCTAATAAATGCTTATTAAATAAATAAGTGGGAACGCATCTGGGGCAATGTTTGGGAAAAGTTTCATGGCCAGCACTTGAATTCACCCTTTTATCAATAGGATGGCTAGAAGTTCTCTTTTTAAGATGTATTTATACTTAAAAAATACGCAAGTAAATTCTGTTTTTGGATAATGAGGGAAAAATCATCCTATCATTTCATAACTCGAATTCCAACCCTGTTAGCATTTTTCATAAATGTTTGTTCTTATTCTTAGCTATGATTTCACCAGGTTCATGGTGCGGTCTTTGGCTGGGTGGCTCAGCAACCAGCCACAGCCTTGCAAATAAACCACATGTCAATTTGTTCATTCGCAGCAATAAATACACTTGTGGAGGGGTGCAAGTGTACACAATCTCTGACCAGAGCACCCTGCTGCAGGCCTACCATGTGGGAAGCATCCTGGTTAAATCCATTTGCTGGCAGGACAATTTAATTATTTAATTAAATTTAATTGCATAACCAGTTATTTAACTGCATTACCATGTGGCTCACGTTTGCTACATGCTGTTCATATAAGAGGCCCCCACCTGGCCTTCTGGTGACAGATAGGCTCTGCCACAGCACCATTTTGTTCTAAAGTCAGAGTCCCTCTCCCATTGTCAGTGCTCGGGTGGGTGCCAAGCAATTCCTTACCCAACTGTCTTTACTTCCACTGTTGGCCAACCCCATGCCATTTACACTTTTCTTTAGAAAAGCTCATCCTCTGGAGCCTAAGAGCCTCCTTTCCTGTTCTCTCCTCACAATGCCACTTGCCACTACTCTGATCCATCTTGCTTTTAATTTATAGACTAACTCAAGAAATATCAACTGATAACTTTCTGTTCCTTTACGTCCTCAGAGGTTGCTTTACTGTTGTACCACAAAAGTAAATCTGTCTCTGTTTTTTTAGGGAGTGGGGTTTAATTCAACCTGATGTCCTAAGAATTTCCACCCTGCACCGTTGCCTCAGGAGTCCTTTTTCACTCTTCCACTTGGGACTGGAGTAGAGCATGCAAAGGCCTTTTCCTATCACTAAATGCTTGGGCTGGACTAGGGGTGCTGCTGGGGAGATCACTGCATCTCCCCCCAACTCTGGAGTTACCTTGAATTCCATTATGTACAATTCTTTATTTTTACCACAAGAGAGATAAAAGGCCACCTGCCAATTCATGAGGCAGGACCCAGCAGGTGGTGGTGGTGGTGTGTGCACGTGTGTGTCATCGTGACCCAGCTGAGGCTAGCATTTGTGTATAAACCTGGGATGTCAACTGAGTTGTTTTCACCCATCCCCAGACACGAGGAACCAGGGATGGTTAAACCACCATCTGGATCTAGCTCCAGCCTCCAATTCTCCACTTGATTCTTGCCAAACCACCTCTCCCCTCGTTCTTCAGTTTCTGAAACCAGGCATCATTCGAGGAAAACTGAATCCACGTGTTTGTGATTCACTGAGACTGAGTATGGCTGGGTATTTTGTAAGTTCCACATCACAGCAAAGAAGTCCAAGTGTGGGGGTGGGGTGGTGGCACTCTGGTGTGTGTCTGTACATGTATGTATGTGATGTGTGTCTTTCTTGGTATGTACTGTTTCTCTTCCCATTTCTTGTAAGAATTTTAAGCTGACTTTTCTTAGAATCAGGAAATCATGTTTGGCTCAAAAAAACTCTCCCTGTTCCCTTCTCCCCGTGCTGAAGAGCTCCAGTTTGGCAAAAACTCCCAAACACCCACGTTCAGACTCTTGGAGCTGATCCTGGGCCGAGCGGCTGTTGAAGTCTGGTTTGGGAGCCAGAGTGCAGGGTCGCTGCCGGCCCCCAGGACTGGCTGTTGACAGGAGAGAGGCAGGAGGTGTGGGCAGCCTGAGGGCCATGTCTGGTGGCCTGTGCTTCTGGGCTCTGCCCTCAGGTCCTGGGTGGCCAGCCACTCCCAGCGGGGCTCTAAGATCTGGTGGGAGCCTTAGGAACTGGGCTTGGCCTGCTTGTCATGTCAGCTGAGATCCTTACTCATCAAAAGAGGAAACATGGCCCAGCTGTGGGCTGCGGGTGGCTCAGACCTTCAGCCTGGTGACTCCAAAAAGCTCCACCCATCCAGATATGCATGTCCTTGCCCCCTTCCAGTGAGAGACTTCCTACCAAGGGTCCCTTCAGCAGTTATCTGAGGGAGTAGGTGGACCGGCCTGTTTCTCTCAGTCACTGCTGGGATCCAGGGCTTTGTTTTGTCCAACGACAGGTCTCACCACCTGCTGGATGGAGCCCCTGAGGACCACAGACCCATTTCATCCATCTCCAGGACCCCTAGGTCCTGGGCAAGTGCCAGGGGTGGAGGAGAAGGGTGTAGCTGACCCTACTATTCTGTGGAGAATTGGGAGGGTGTTCCATCCAACTGGAGAGACATCCTCCGGCAGTCCCGGCTGAGCCTGTAAGGCAGATCCCAGAGGTTAGACTGGTGCTCTCTCAGGGCCGCAGCTGTGGCTCCTCGGCTTTGCCTTTTGATTCAGTGCAAGTTGGTCAGTTGCCTAAGCGCCGGTGAAGCATCCTCTGAGTGCCCAGTGGCCTGGAGAGGAGGGAGCTACAGAGGGTGCCAGCAAGGAGGTGGCAGGCCACAGTGCCCCCTTCTCACATCTGAGGCTCTATCCCACAGGGCGTCTCCAGTGCAGACAAAGAGGCTAGTCTGGGGGACTGCAGTAGGGCCCTTTTCTAACCTGGAGGGGGGCACCAGGAGGGCTTCCTAACGGGCATAACTGGCCCCTGGAAGGAAGGAGTGTGGGCAGTAGGGAAATCCTGCCCTTGGGAGAGGGCTCTGGGACCATGTGGCTCATAGTTTAGGGCATTGGAGTTAGGCATCCAACCTCGGAGCTGGGAAGGACTTGGCGTGGGAGTGTGGGGGTAGTGTGATGGGAAGTGTGACTCCGCTGACAGGGTGCTGCCTGCCCAGAGGAAAGAAACAAGTCCACGTGGTTGGAAGGGCTGAGAGGACCCAGGCCCCGCCCTCCACGCCGGGCCTCCTTGCCTGCTGGGTGGACTCCCTGCAGCTGCGTCCCAGGCCCCACAAGGGTGACACTGTGTCTAGGCCAACAGAGGTCCGAGCCCAAGGACTTGCTTGGCCCAGGGCATCTGTCCCTGTCCTGTCACTCAGGTCCTCCTATGACAGAAGGTGGTGCTAGCTGATCAGGTAACAGTATATTCAGTGTGACTTTAGCAAGCTGCTTGCACACCTCCAGTGACTGGGGGCTCCCTTCTCGAAGTGGCTCAAGGCTTCCCTGTCATTCTACGTTCCCTGTCCACTGTGGCCTGGCCTCCAAGTGCCTCCTCCCGCCTCTCCCCTCAGGCCTGTCTCTGTCACCTACTGCATGCCTTAGTTGTCCTCTGTGGAACACAGCCCCCTCTGTCCCTTTCCCAGTGGGTCTCAGCCTCTTGGCAGGTCCGTGGCATCCTGGATGAGTCCCCAGGCTCCTGGCCTCACAGACTGATGGCCTACCACCCCATTGGTGGCCCCATGTCCCAGGTGACTCACCAGGCTGGCAGCAAACAAAACCCCCACGTCCCTTCCCCCATGCTGCTGCGGCCACTCAGCCTTCCCCTCCCAGCCCAGGGTTTGTGCTCCCTAGCTGTTGATGCCAAGCCCGGCCCAGCACGTGTTTGTGCTCCTTTTCGTCGTGTCAGAGTTGGCCTGTGGTCCCAGCCTGCTGGGGCCCCTTGTCTGACACATTAGTTAGTTGCTCCTTCCAGCTTTGTGTCCCCTACAAATCCGATCCACATGCTGTGAGTGGCCATGGCCAAACCACTGATAAAAGTGACCACAAAGGAGACGGCAGAGAGCAGAGCCCTGGGGTGCCCTGTAGGGGCCCTTCTGCTTGCAGCAGTACCCCCTGCCCCTCTCCCTGTACCAGCTCCCAGTCTGCTCCTAGGAGTTCGGGTGCCGACTGCCACAGATGCAGTGATGGGAGCACTCCCCTGAACCTGGCAAAGGGACTCGCCTGCTCAGACACCGGATGCTCACAGCCACCAGAACTCATAAGTTTTCCTCTGAGTACGGTCTATCATGACCCCTGGTTTGATCACACACACACGTGTAAACATGCACCCAGCCTGCCAGGCCCTGAGTTCTGAGATCTGGTGCTAAGCCAGATTCAGTTCTGTCCTGGGGGAGCACCCAGAATGCCAAGGGCAGGCGTCATTGGACGGTGGCAACACAGAGGGAATACTAACGACTGGGTGCCAGGCATTATTCTAAACCAGGCTTGGCTGTCAACAATACACTCCCCTCGTCCCATTTTTTTTTTCTCACTGGAAATGGGCATGCCAGGGTGGCGTAACAGGCCCCTGGCTCCTGGCTAGAGAGGACATCCTGTAGGAGCTTCCGGCCTCACCGGGGCCTCTGGAGACCATCAGAGGGAGGTGGTACCGAGTCGTGGTGAGAAGTGAGCATCAGGAGATGACAGACAGGGCAGAATGGGTGGTCTGTGGGACAGAGAGACACCGTCCCCTCCATCTTCTCTACGGCACACTCCCCCACCAGCCTCCCCTGTGGCCGACTCCAGGCTGGGACCTGGGGATTCGAGATGAGCACATTGTCACAGAGCCTATAGCAAGGTGAGACACATAGGGTGCCCGGCGTGGGGGTGGGAGAGATGGCCCCTCAGGGGAGGTGATGTCTCAGCTGACCTTGGAAACACAGTGGAAGTCATGGGTCCGGAGAGACGGGCAGGTGGGTGGAGAGTTCCAGGCAGGAGAAGTAACTGAGCAGCGGGGAGAGCAGGTGGCTAGGACAGGCGAGCAGTAGAGGCGGGTCTGGGGACCCAAGGCCAGGGATGAAGGGTGGCTGGTTCCGAGGACACTGAGGAGTTGCTGAAGGACAACCAGGGGAGAGGGGGGAGACCACTCTGCAGTTTGGGAGCCTATTGGGCTCATTACAACAAGTGGAGTTTAGTGAGTGGGCAGAGCCTCAGGGGGCGGTGGGTTCTAATCCTGCCATTGCTGAGAACCAAGCTCCTGTCTGGAGCTCCCGGTGATAAGATGGAGTCCCACTTCCCACCTGGTGTCTGTATGAGAACCAGGTGAGGAGGGAGGGTGAGAAGAGCAGCCTTTTTCCCCTTCCCCTGAGGGCCAGGCATCCCCCACCTCTGCCAGTAAAGCACTTGCCAGTTGGGAGCATGCTGGGCCCAAGAGCCTGGCCAACTCCCCACTGCCTCTGCCTGTTAACAGTTAACATCTCTAATCACTGCAATCTCCTTTTCCCCAATCCCTGGGCTCTGGGTGGTGGCCAGATGGCTTGGGAGGGAGTTCCAGGCCTTTGGTTCCTGGAGCTCTCCCCTGCGGCCCTCGAGGACCTCGGAGGCTCCCAGGAGCATCCATATAGAGTGGGAATGGCAAGGTTGCTTTTCGCTTCCTCACCGTAAATCACAGAGCCAGAAGGAAACTTGAGGCTGTCCCCACAAAACCTCCCACTGTATCTGGGAGCCTTACTGTAGCAATCCCAACAGATGGCTACCCAGGCTCCACTTGAATACCTCCTAAAATGGGGAGCTCACCACCACAAAGAGGCCTGCAACTGAAGGCAGATCATAAGTTCTGAGAGTTGAGTTGGGAAGGCATCCACGGGATCATTACCCTCTCCACTGAGGAGTTAAACCAGATCTCTACTACTCGCTGAGAAGCGCTGTGGGAGGGGAGGGATCCCCACTGGGGCCTGAGCCAGAGACCCCTGGACCTGTGTTAACGCTAGATCTTATCAGGTGTGTGGATGAGCTACTTGTCTCTACTTCCCTGACCTGTCTGGTAGCTCAGATCCAGGCCATCCAGTCCCACAGCCACTGGTCAGAAGCAGCTATGAGCATTAGAAATGCAGCTAGTACAAGTGAAGAACTAAGTTTTTAATTTTATTTAATTAATTTTCCTTAAAATTTAAAACTCAGGGAGTATAAAGCATTTTATATTGATTATTACATTGAAATGGTAGTATTTTAGATATTCTAAGGTAAAACACTGCTAAAATTAATTTCACAAAAATTAATTTCTTTTCACTTCTTTAGTGTGACCACTAGAAAATTTAAAATGACAAACATGGCTGGCATTATGACTCTGTTGGGCAGTACCGACTTAGGTCACTTCAGTATTAAATGAGGAGGATGTTAAGGTATTTGAGGAACTGGAAACTCTAGGCAAATTATGACTTCTGTGGCAGCCAGGGGCCCCTGGGCTTGTGTTCTGTATTGCATAGACATGTTCATCTTAGAAATCGCAGGCAACATGGAGACACAAATGACCCATAATCCCACCACCCAAAGAAAAGTACCATTAACTTTTCCTGCTAGAATTTTCTTTGGAAGACAATTGCCCCAGCTCATAAGTTCCTAGAAAAATCACTTTAACAGCTTAGCTCTGAAGTCTTGGAGCTCAACACCGACCCCTCACCCCTCCAGTAGGAAGAGCGCCCCCTTGCCCCAGAAGGCTTAAAGCAGAAACTTCCACTTCCTCTTCTTGTACCATGAGTTCCTGAGTTCCAGGACTGGCACTGTTTCACTCTCCTTGGTCTTCTCCCTGTTCATCGTGGCTACTATCATTGCCTGCGGTCACCCTGGCGCTGCCAGCACTCCCGCCCCATCTCAGCTCCTGGCTCTCTGAAGCCAATAGGAAAGTCCTTCCCATTCAGGGGAGGAGGAGAGGGGTAAGGGCAGAACTATGTGGGGACTGGGCCATGAGTCTCCTTCCATTTCTCCCATCTGCCCACTTTGTCTAGAGCTACAGGGCTGGGCCTGGGCCCTTTGTTCTCTCTGGAGCCTGCCCCCCAACATTTGAGTGTCCCTGAGTTAGCACCAGGAAACTTTCACCGTCTTTTGAAATTGGTTTTCATCCATATCGTTCAGTGCTTCAGACCCATCCCTGTGTGTGTGGAGGGCACATCAGAGAGGCGTCCTTGCCCAGCGGGCTTCAGGACTCTCTTGCGCGGGGATATAGCAGGGCTGGCTGATTGCTTTTCTACTTTGTATGAAACTAGGAACATCTGTCCCCTGATGCCATCCCTCATGATGGTGGCTTAGCACTCTGGTGAGCAGACCTGTGTGCTGTTTTGTGTAAGTTTCTGAGTTTTTGCTCTTATAAAGACTACGTCAGAGGCCCTCTAGCAAAATATATCTACTTTGATATCCTCAAACCTAAAGAATCTTTAGTCCTCCCCTCTCGGATATCCAGAAAATTCTGTCAGGTGAGTTGTTCTAAAGTACCTCCAAGCCCTCACTTTGCCCCTGTGCACCCTTGGATCCTCAGACCCCCTTGGCCTGGCATTCAGTCACCCAACTCCTGTGCTTGATCTACTTTTTCTCTCCCTTCACTGTATCTCTAATATTACCTGAGCTCTGACTGTTCTTGCCAGCCTCCTAGCCTCCCCACTGACTCAACTCGCCCACTACTCATCTTCAAAGCCTCCCTACCTTCCAAAAACCAACTCAGACTCTGCCTCCTTCTGACTGTCCAGGCGGAGTTGTCCTCACCCTAACAGAGAGAGTCCGTCTTTGTCTCCCTCCTGTGTACTGATGCATCCACGTTGTTCAGTGGTGCCCTTGTCTGTCTCTGTCCCTGCTTGATGCCAGAGTAGGAGCTTCTTCAGGTCACGGACATGCTCTGACTTCTCTCTGTGGGCACAGGGCATGGCACAACATGGGCATGAATGAGAAAGGACAGGCCTGGAGTCTGCAACTAAATTCCTGTCCATGTGGACACTAGTGTCCAAGATGACCTCAGGCAGGTCCTTCTCTCCAGCCCATGGCTGCTCTGTGGCCTGCAATGATTGCGTGAGACAGCCGAGCTCCGTTATAGAAGGACAACTGCTTGACTTCGGGCTGGTGTGCTGGCTCCGGCCTGAAGACAATCTTTCTTTCTCTCTTTGTCTCTCTATCTCTCTGTCTGTGTCTCTGTCTCCACCCCTCACCCCCCATGATTGTGACAGCCCCCATTTCCTTGGGCTGTGCAATCTCATTATGAGCCCTTCAGGATTATGTCTGAGACCCACCCTAAGCCATCACTAACATATGGCACCCTGGCCGTGGAAGATGGAGATTGTAAACACTGGTTCATTCATTCTCTCACTCTCATTCAGCAACCTGCTACTGAGCCGCTCTCTGAGCCAGGCTGGGCAGCTCTGTGCACCAGCATTGGGTCAGACTCCAGCCCAGCCCCAGAAAATAGGAACTCAGTGATAGGAGGACATGAGGGTGGGGAACAGACAGAAGGAACCTCACTCAGTGTTGAGCCCCGTCTTAAGTGTGTGCCAGCCTTCGGGCAGTGTGCGGTGCTCAGGCATGGGCAGGAGGGTTGGTGATGCTCCCCCTGGCTGGCACTGGGTGCTGCGAGATGTATACTGATGGGAAGAATGTAGATGGAGAGGGATTATCTGCTCTTGTTTACATGATTAAAACCAGACAAATACTTCTTTTATCTGAAAGAATGAAAGGGCTTTGGGGGAAAAATCCTTTTGGCAGCAAAACAAAACACAAGCATTTCCTTAATTAATCTCTGTCTGGCCTCCCGGCCCCCCACCCTGCTGCCCTCAGTAGCACTGGGACTGCTGACCCACATGGACAGATGGAGAGCCCAGGTTGGGGTGACTAGAGGTGGGGACGATCTGAGAGGAGAGAGACCTCCAAGACTCCTCAACACAGCCTCCTGTGAGGGGCAGTCTGGACTCGGGTCTAACCCAGATGCCCTGGGATAACTCTCTCTGGGTCCCATTTTGGTGGTGGGGATACTGAGGCTCCAAGATGCAAGAGTGCTTGCTTACCTGACAGTCAGCAGAACTACGGCCAGGCCCTGGGCCCCAGCCCCACACTCTCAGTTCAGTGAGAGTGTTAGTTCATCCAGCAAGACTGCAGGTGCCACCAGCTTAAATTCAGCTCATGCTGGAAACAGAGGACCGCAGACGGCTCCTCTCATGTACACCCCATCTGGGAAGCAGACAGTGACGACAGGGTCGTGGCAGGAGGCGTTGGGCTAGGCGAGCCCCAGAATGGGCTCATAACCCTGAGAAGAGGCAAAAAGTCCAAATACAGTTTAAAAAGACCCCAGTGACAAGGGAAAGGAGCTTCTGAGGGCAAGGGAGCCACCTGGAGGGAAAAGCACATGGAAAGACTGAGCTATGGCTGGTGACCGACCGTGGTGGCGGGAGAAAGTGGAGCCTACAGAAAGAGTAAAGGAGGCCAGGACCCCCTGGGGTATGAGTGGCACTGGACTAGCCAGGAGGTGGGGAGATGGGGACCGCCTGAGTGTCTGGTAAGACCCTGACCTGCCTCTCCCTCCCAGCCTGATGTCCGGCCTTGCCTCCCTGGATGCCAAGACTTCCAGCCGCCTGGGCATCCTTACAGTGGCATACTACCTGTGGACCACCTTCCTGGCCGTCGTGGTGGGCATCATCATGGTCTCTGTCATCCATCCGGGCGGGGCAGCCCAGAAGGAAACAACGGAGCAGAGCGGGAAGCCTGTCATGAGCTCAGCAGATGCCCTACTGGACCTCATCCGGTAACCCACCCTGCAGGGGAGCTCACGCCAAGCCAGGTGGCCTGCATGGCCTCTGGAAGGCAAGGGCTGCTCTGAATATTTGGCATAAAGGGCAGCACAGAGGTTGTGCAGATGCCATGACCTCCTGGTACCTCAAAACATGACAAATATGTCTATGTCCCCACTGGGGTCCCACTGTGCCATCAACCACATCAGGCTGGCAGCACATAAGGGCAGGATGGAGTCTCTCCCCTGCTTGCAGCTTGGGCAGGCAGGGCAGGTCAGTGGGAATGTGTGGACTGGATCTACCCGTGGTTACAGATATCCCACATACGTGGCTAAAGCCCAACAGCTATGAGTCCCCTCGCTTTATTTATTGGTCTCCTTCTCACAGATGAGTCAAGAGGTGGTGTAACTGCTCCAGGGTTACCCAGCAGGTAGGCAGTGGAGTCAGGAGTCTGCCCAGGCTGTCTGACTTCTAGCATGGTCCTTTGGGCACCATTACACATCTTGGACCCTCCAGCTCAGAAAGCTTGGCAGGCTCAGTGCAAGAGCCACCAGAGTCACTTCCCCCAGACTCCCTGTAGATGGCCCCTTTGAACTCTTCATGAAGGTGGCCAGCTCTGTTCCAGGTCTGGAGGGGACATGCCCCAGGAGAGGGGTCATGTTCTTGTGAAAGAACAGGCAGAGAGGAGAAGACGGATGGGTGCCATGATGGGCTGGGAGAAGAGGGAAATGAAAGGACTGGCTGAGGGTGAGAGGTCCAGGCTCTGTCGGGGTGCTGCACTGTAAGGACCAGCTGAGGGTGAGGGGGTCCAGGCCTCTGTGGGGGGCAGTGCTGTAATGGCGGGCTGAGGGTGAGGGGGTCTCGGTCTCTATGGAAGGACAGCACTGTAAGCAGGAACTGAAGGTTAGGGCTTCGGGTCTCTGTTGGGGGAAGCGCTGTAAGGACAGGTTGAGGGTGAGGGGGCCTGGGCCTCTGTATGGGGTCAGTGCTGTAAGGATGGGTTTAGGGTAAGGGGGTCCGGGCCTCTGGGACGGGTGGAGGCTGTGCTGTGCACAGGTCCAGAGCTGAATGGGAGAAGCCACAATTATTGCGTGCCTGCAGCTGAAGGGAAGGGCAAGTAGAAGTCAGTGCTAGAGAGTTCATTGGGAGCACTGTGTTTTCTCCTAATGACCACAGAAAACAGGTTTTACTCATTTACTCTTGTGGTACTGGGATTGAACCCAAAACCTCACACCCATGAGTTGACTGCTCTACCACTGTGCTATATCCCCAGAGAAGGAAATGTTTTTTTTTTTTTTTTTTTTTTTTTTTTTTTTTTTTTTTTTTTTTTTTTTAAGGAGTATTGTGATCAAACTCAGAAGCCTTGGACCAGGGTGAGGATGAGTGGGTAGGACAGGAACTGGCCAGGGTCGTAGTGGCCATGAGTGGGGAGGGGGGCAGACTGCGTGGCTGCTCAGGAAGTCACATCAGCAGAAGGCAGGAGAAGTACAGAAAAGCAGGGAGAGGAGGGTGGTATTGACTGCAATGACATGCAGGTTTGTGGCCAGACTACTGAAGGGGACAGTGCTTGGTCACCAAACCACAAGATGGTGCTGGAGCAGGTGCAGACTCTTTGGAGGGGGATCAGAATCTTTGGGGAGAGGCTGAGCTGGAGACACGAGTTAGGAAATGGCCAGGATAGAAGTGGCAGGTGACTGTCATGGTGGAAGGGCTTACCCAGGGGAGCAGAAGCATGAACAAGGGGGCTGGGAATGGCCTGGGGGCTTAACTAACTGGCTGGGAACCTCACCCTGGACAGGCCTATTAGTCCCTGTCACAATAGGAAGTACAGACGTTGCTAACATTAAACTCCAGATTCCTTTAACTTACAGCAAAGCCTGTCCTGGGCCCTGGCCTGGTGGATCTGGCTAGGGTGTGGGAGGCTGCAGCAGGCAGATGGTTGTGTGTGTGCATGTGTGTGTATGTGTGTGTGTGGGGGGTGTTTCCTTATTTCTTACCCATCTGCTCCCCTTCTGTTCACACTAGGCTGCAGCCGGAGGCAGAGAGGGAGGGTACTGGGCATGTCCTCCTCTACTAGCAACTGTTTAGGGGTCTCTGCTTAGGTTTCTTATGGTAGTTCCATGGTTCTCTGGAGCCCTCCTGGCACTGTCAACACTCATCTTCTGGGATTATTCCTGTTCCATCCAGCTGCCTACAACACCCTCTTTGGGCATGATCTTTTGTCAACTCCTCTGCTGGAGTCACCTCTCCCCTCTGGGTGACCCTCTTGGCAGGACCTCTTCTACAGCAACCATATATGGCCGTGGGAAAGTGTAAATGCCCTTGCTGAAGGGGAGTCCTTTCCCAGGGCATTTAGACATGAGTCACTCACCAGCCCCTACGTTCCTCAAATCCCATGGGATGCAAGCTGAGGTCTCTGAATAGTTCTCCTGGCTTAGAGTTAGGGAGAGGCATTCTTTTCCTTCCCTATGGGAATAGATATCCAGCACAAAGCCTTTCTCCCTCTCTCTAAAGAAATTCTCACCTCTGTGTCAGTCAGTTACTGCTGTGTAACAAGCCATCTTAGACTTAGGACCTTGAAATAGAAGCACCAGGAGTCCACAGCCAGCTGGAAATTCTGGTGATTTGGGCCAAGTGACTTCATGGCGTATAGGCTGGTGGTCCTGCTGGGGAACAGCTGGTGAAGAATGGCTTTTGCAGAGATGGCTCGGCTGGGCTGCACGGGGTCTCACACTGCAGCAGGCTAGCACAGCTTTATTCACCTTGATGACTGAGTTCCATGAGAGAGCTTGCCTGGACATCTTCTTATGATGAAGGCAGAGGAACAAGAGAGGAAATAGAAGCACACTAGTGCTTTTTTCAAGCCTCTATGTTCAGTAAGTTTGCTAACCTCCTCTTGGCCAGAGCAAGTCATGTGGCCCAGCCCAGACTCAGGCTTGGAAGCAACTGACTACAGGCCAAAGGGAATTCCTTCACTGTGACCATGGATACGGCCAACCCCCCATCATTCTCCCCGTGAACATCTCCGGCTCCTCTTAGTCTCTTCACAGCATCCCGGGATACAAGGACCACAGAAATGGTTAAAGTCTTGTGTCTATTGCGTGGCTCTTACCTAGAGGCTCTATAGTGGAGCCAGGCAAGGTCTGTCCCGACTACACCCACGCACCTGGCAGCACCTTACTGCAAGTCATGCTCAGAATTCCTCATCACCAGCCCTCCCAACTTTGCTTTCCAGCCTGGTTACTCCCACCTGCACTCCAGATTCCACGCACAGTTGTCTGAAGGCCCGTTAGAGTTCACGTGGCCAAGCTAAACTCAACGTTTTCCCTATAAACCTGCTCTTCCCACCTTGATCCAAGTCTCACATTCCTTCACATCCCACATTCAATTCCTTGACACACTTAGCTCTACCCTCAAAATAATATCCTAGATCGAGGCTCTTCTGTTCCTCAGCAACACGCCAGTGTCAGCTGCCACTGGTGTCTGGTGGGTTGCCCTGCTTCCGCTGTGCTCCCCGCGGTGTTCTCAGCATGGCCACCAGCAGGAAGCTCTTCAAAACCCGCTCATGACCCATTGCACGGCCTGGGGCCACGGGTCACAGTCCCTCTCTCACCTTCTCATCGCCAGCCCCTCTGCCCCGCACCCCTGTCCTCTCATCACTCCCACCTCCCTAGCTTTCCTCTTCTGCCCAAGCCTGTCAGGTGACCAAGTGTGCCTTGATGCCTCTCTGATGCCCTGAAGGAGCAGCTAGTGCTCAGGGGACTCTGCTCTGACAATGACGATGGCACTTTCCCTCACCCTATGTATGTCTCTGCCCAGGGTTACTGTCAGAGCTCATCCCTGTCATTCTCTAAGACCTTCTTTTTGCTTTGCTTTTCCCTGTAGCCTTTATTATCGCCTGACACTATCATGGCTATGGATTCTTGTGTGTTTGTGGTACTGGGGATAGAGCCCAGGGCCCTCACAGACAGTCACATCCCCAGCTTTTTTTTTTTTTTTTTTTTTTTTAAGTTTTGGAACAGAGTCTCGCTAAGTTCTTAAGTTTCCCAGTTTGCTTCACAGAGTGTTAGGTGTGTAGCCCTTGCCACGGGGCCTGGGACAATTTCTTTATTCCTTCCACTGTCACCCCAGCTGGAACATAGAGTTGTATGTCCCCCAGGTCAAATCTTCACAAGTCTGTTCCCTGATACCCTCTTGGAGCAGCACATGATACAGCATACATCAGCATCTGCTGAGTGCACACGTGGAGCACAGGGACATCAATGGAGTTGGGGTTCAAATCCTTCAGGAGCTAGAATCGCCTGGATGCTAGGCTCAAAGGCTCAGGTTGGGCCTCGGTCCACAGCCACACTGGAGGCTGCAGGTTACTGACAGCAAAAAAGGGGGCAGGAGAAAAAGCAGAGAGCCAGTGTGGTGGGGGCCAAGCCAAGAAGAATCTTGAGAGGCCTCGTTTCTAAGACCCATTGTTTCTAGGATCTGATGCCTATGATTCATTTCTTGGATTCTATGATTCAAAACAGCCTTTCCACGTGGTGGAAGGAGCAGCTGGTGTCAGGGAGCCCTTCCCTCCCCCGCACTACCTCCCTTCACTTGGGGAGCTGTGGGGCTCTGCCTCCCACACACGTGTCAAGAGTCAAATGTTCCAGAGTGTTTCCTGCTTGTAGTTGCTTCTCATATGGTAAAAATAGAATAAAATAAAATGAATCCTTTTGCTTTGAAGCTTCTGCAAAGTGGGATGGCTGGATATCACCATTGCCGTTTCTTGGGCAGAGAAGGGATATAGGGAGGAATCATGCTTGCTGGGGTAGGGACCAGGACCTGGGAGACCTGCAGCCTCACCTTAGCTCTGCCAAGAGTGGGGGACCACTCACTCATGAGCTACCAGGCTGTGCAGAAAATGGGGGTGCAGAGAGTACAGGGATCAGGGTGACCTCACCTCTGTTCTCTCCCAGCCCTGAGCAGGTACCTGCCTGCCAGGTTGATGATGGAACACCACCATGTGTGTGACCAGTGACCCATACAGGGAACTGAGATGGGGACAGATGTGACCCATGAAAAGCCAGGAAGACCTGAAGGACCAACTACTCAGAGAAGTCAGGCCCCGTGACTCATCTCAGGGGTACAAAGATATGTATTTATGTCTCAAAGACTATTCCAGAAGGAAACAGCAGGCTGTGTCCTTGGAAGACCCACCAGGACATGAACTCTTCTCCAACAGGGATTCCAACAGGGGGCTCCAGAAAACTGCCACCTCTACCAGTACAGCTTGCAAAAAAACCTCAAAAGATCACTGGGCAGAGCTGGCTTTTTTTTTTTTTCCTTCTTTTTCCAAATTAAAACACCACAAAGATTAAGTAATGACTTGGCTCTGTACTCCCAGTTACCATCGTGGTGACTGGACAAGGCTCTTAGGAGCTGTGTTTCAAAAGGAACAGTCCCCAGTTTTGGGGTGTGGGTCGGTGACTTGTGATTAAGAGTGAGTTTCCAACCTTTGCGTTGAAAACATTCAAATGGCAAATGAGGAGGGAATTAAACGAAGTGGCTCAGGCCTGACACAGGGCAGTATATGGGCAGGTTCAGCAGAGTGGGCGGGACTTTGCAGGCATGGCTGCCAGTGTCCCCAGGTACCTCCTGTTTTATGTAGCTGCCACCAGGAGCACAGGTGGTGTGGGACAAGCAGGAGGTCTTCTTGTGGGTGTTCAGAGTCGAAAGAAAAAGTTGCATTTTCCCAGTTAATAATGAAAAGTGTAATTCCCTCGAACCCGCAGAGTGAGTTCACTAGTAATGTGTATGAGCACATATCTGGGTCAGGATTCGCTTTGGGCTGCTAGGCAACAGAAACCTAAAACAGCAGGATTTTCAAAGAGGTAGCGGCATGCTTTTTCATCCTGAATAAAGTAATTGAGAGGTGGACAGCTCCTAGTCACCCAGGCCTCATGCTCTGGTCCCCAGCCTGCCCTGCAGCGCTTAGCACCTGGCCTTCATCATCAGTGTGACTCATGGTCCAAAAAGGCTGGTCAAGCTCTACTCATTACATCTACATTCTGGGCAGAAGAAGAACGTTGGATGAAAAGACCCAACAGTGGAGTTCACAGCACTCAGGAGGCTGAGGCAAAGAGTGGAGGTTAGCAACTTCTCCCGATGCTCAGTGTCCACCCTATTAAAAGAAGGAGATGCTGGGAGCAGGGGTTTTGCTCCCGGCGACAGAGCAGGGCTTCCATTAGTAAGGAAGTAGGAAGGAATGGAGGCTGGGGAGGCAACTTGCCCCCCTGCCACGGCCCACGTGTTAGGTTATCCTTGTGTTAAAGAAGTTGGAAAGCAGCTAGGCACAAGTTGTGTTGGGTTCCTTACGGTCTTTCCCATGTTCCTTAGCTTCTGCTCAGGCTAAAGGAGACCCTCTCTGTAAGTTTCATTAAAAACAGCCCTGTAAGTCACTTGAGCCTCCTGGGGCTGTGCCTGGGAGAGGTTTTCAAACTACCTAGCAATTAGCACCTCCTGGTCTGCCCCCAGCTGCCCGCCTGCATGCCTGTGGCACTCACCCTGGCTCTGTGCTTTGGGTCTGCTTGATATCAAAGTCATTGCAGGCAGCTGCCATTCTGAGGGCAGAAGTCTGCATATAACTCATGGAAAAAAAAAAAAAAGTCTGATTCCAGCTTCTGGGATTCCAGCTCCTGACCTCTGCTTGTGCTTTCCCTTGTGACATAGCTGACGTCCCTGGGAAAGGATAACTGCAGCTGGGTCCCGGCACACCCGTGACCGGCCTTGGGCTGCAGTGCCTCCTTCCTGGCCCGCTTCCTCTGCCGTCTGCATGTGCTGAGCCTAAATCTCAGCCCCAGTGAGAAATTAAAACCCCTGCTTCCAGCCGCAGGTGCCGGGGAGGGTAAGAAATAGCACACACTCATATCTACGTGCAGAGCCCCAGATCTGGGTGAGCTCGGTCTCCAAAGAGAAGAGGTTTGCCAGGAGCAAGAGTGAGGGGGCGGGCAGGCCAGGCCAGGGCACTGTGAGTGCATTGCACAAGGCCTGTACCAGCAAGGGCAACCACGAGAACAAGAATCTAGTTCGTATCTCTGATTTCAAGTTGCTTTCTGGAAGGGGATTAGAAAGAGAGGATACAAACGCCTTTAACAGGCCGGATGTGAAATCGCTTCAGAGAAAGGTTGCTGTGGATCCACCTCAGGATCCCCACCTGCCCAAACCTCCTCAGCATCTCTACTGTTGTTTTAACAAACACTCAGCCACTTGATGTGTGAAAAATGCCTTTCATGTATTGAAAAAACCAGGCATTTTTGAAAACCCATTTGGGCACGCTCGGGAAGTGAGTTGCCTGGGCGTGTCTTCTGCTCGTCTTCCTGCAGGGGCTGTACTGTTTCTGTGGTCCACTGGTTCGTGCGGTATATATTTGCTGAGCACCTGCTGCATGTCAGGCCCTCTTCAGGGTGTCGGGGATACAGCAGGGACCAAGATTGAGGTCTTGGGCCTCCAAGGAGCCGATGCTCTGGTGGGAAAGGACAGGCGGTGCCCATGGAAGACCAGGCCAGGCATATACAGATGCTTTGTGGATCTGGGATGGCAATACTTGGTCGTTTAGCCTTCTAGGTGTCATTTGCTTTATAATTTTATTCATATTGCAATCTGCATTAGAGAGCTTCTTGGTTTTTTAGCTTTTCATGAGCATATTTTTAGCCTTACAGGAAAGTTACAAAGAAAAAAGAGGTTCTAAACTCCTGTGTGTGGCTTCCCTGATGTTATAATTTCATACGACTATGGTACTTTTATCAAAACTAAGAAATTAAATAGGCATGACCTTGTTAACTAAATCATAGATTTCATTTGGGTTTTACCAGTTTTTCCACCACTGTCTTTTCTTCCTGTTCCAGGATCCAATCCAGGCCATTATGTGCACTTAGGAATTTCTTAACTTGAATGCAGTGAAATCGAGCTTGAGTTATCCATTTTGTTAAAAAATTATTTCTTAAAATCATCTGGCACTACTTTTGGTGTAAGGTGTTAATAAGGTCACGCTGATTTTTCCAAAGAGTTGGCCAACTGTGCAGGACTCCATGGTGAACCCTTCCTTTTATCACTGATACATGATACAATTTTTTTTTCCAGTATGAAATACTCAGAGATACTGTGCTCTGTTTCTGGGCCCTGGGCTCCGTATGTTAGTTGTTCTGTTGATAACTGTGTCAGTACTGCAGTGTTTTCACAGTAATATCTTTATGGAAATCCAGTAGGACAAGTCTCCCACCACCTTTAGCTTCATATAAAATATACAGTCATTCCTCTGTATTTATGGGTTTTGTATCTGAGGATTCAACCAACCACAGATTGAATATATCAGAAGGAAAAATCTGCGTTGGTGCTGAGCACATGCAGTTTCTTCTCCTTTCCCTTATTCTTTCATTGAGACGATTTATATAAAACTTGCATTGTATAAGGTGTTATTATGTAAGCAATGTAAAGATGATTTAAAGTATGGGAGGGTGTGTGCAAGATATATGCAAATATTGTGCCATTTCATATAAGACACTCAATCACCCTCACTCCAGGCACCCTTGACTTTTGGTATCCTTGGTATCCTGGGACCAACCACCACACCAAACGATGACTAATGATCCCACTTATGTGCCAGGTCCTGTGTTGGTCCCCACAGATAGGATATGACCAACCGCATCTTGCCTTCAAAAGGGCTACTGTATGGGAGAGGCACACAGGTCACCAGCAGCTACACTGTCGTGTGGTAGAGAGGAAGTGACCCTCACCCGGAAAGGTCACAGGTGTGCTGGGGCCAGCAGACAGGGTCGGCCTGAGGAAGGAGGGCTTGACCTGAGCCTGATGCGAGTGGGAGGCAGGCCAGTCTGGGCATAGGGAGAATGTGGACTGAAGGCCTGGAGCTGGGCATGGTAGGGGCTGGAAGTGCTGGGTGGGGGCTGCAGAGTAGAGGGTGGGACTGCAGGGGAGGCGGGGCTGGCTCGGGCAGGCGGCACTCCTAGGAGCGATGTTCAGGGCCCAAGCCAAGGGCTCTGCCCTGGCTCCGGAATTCTTCACGTGCTGATTTTCTTTCTAGGAACATGTTCCCAGCCAACCTGGTGGAAGCTACTTTCAAACAGGTGAGTGGGTCCCTGGATGATGGAGGGGCAAGGAGGCAAATCGGCGACAGGTTGGCCCAGCCGGCCTCTGTGTCTCCTGGAGGTGGGATGCCAGAGAAGATGGGAGCGGAGCCTGGATCCTTAGAGCTTCCTATGGCCACAGCTCTGTGCTGTTCCCTTCCATTCTCTCATGAATAAATGTCGTGAGGCCGAGGGAAGCCCCTGCCGAGTGCCTGCCCCGCTACCAAGTCCTTACAGCAACCTCACACCAGTATCGGATTGAAACTGAGGCTCAGAAGGATTTGATGATTTGCCCAAGGTTAAATCCCTAGTAAAGGACAAGCTGTAGGTAAAACTGGGACTGGCTGGCTGCAAAAACTGCGTTCTCTCTTTTTAAACAACAATCCACTCCTCCCGTAATAATAATGCTTAAAATATATAAAATGAAATAAAAATTATCTCTACTTCCAGTACTTAGCAATAGTGGCAGCACAGGGCATATTTCTAGTCTTTTTTCTCCTTAATGTATTTTTAAAAATAAAATAAGAACCACAGTGTGTGCAGTTTGTAGCTTGCTTTTTCCCACTTCTATCACACCACTGAGTGTTTTCCCTAGTTACTAAGTACAGCACGCAGTGGTGCTGTCACGCCTGCCGCAAGGCTGTCCCTTCCCCACTCCCCTCTGCCTTCGGGGTCCTGTGGGCTGTGCTCAGGTGTTGCCTGCTAGAGGCTGTGGTAATCACCGCTCTGCCTCCGTCTCCACTTCTGGTTGTTTCCAGTTCCCTGTCCTTCCAACAGCAGCAGGTTGGTGGGTGCAGCCCAGAAAGTGCTTCCTGTGCCCCTTCCCCTGGCTGGGCCTGTGTCGGGCAGG